>JAODAL010068423.1:0-16811 GCA_025379985.1 Phyllomedusa bahiana
GGGAGAAAGAGTTGCAGCCAAAGAACACCATACCTACTGTGGGGTGGCAAAATCATGCTTTGGGGCTGTTTCTCTGCAAAGGGACCAGAACGACTGATCCATGTACATGAAAGAATGAATAGGGCTATGTATCGTGAGATTTTGAGTGCAAACCCTCCTTCCATCAGAAAGGGCAGTGAGGAAGAACCATGGTTGGGTCTTTCAGCATGACAATGATCCCAAGCACATTGCCAGGGCAACGAAGGAGTGGCTTTGTAAGAAGCATTTCAAGGTCCTGGAGTGGCGTAGCCAGTCTCCAGATCTCAACCCCATAGAAATCCTTTGGAGAAGTTAAAAAGTCTGTGTTGCCCAACGACAGCCCCAAAACATCACTGCACTAGAGGAGATCTGCATGGAGGAATGAGCCAACATACCAGCAACAGTGTGTGTGCCATACTTGTGAAGACTTACAGAAAACGTTTGACTTCTGTCATAGCCAACAAAGGAATATAAACAAAGTATTGAGATGAACTTTTTTTAACCAAATACTTATTTTCCACCAAATTTTGGCAAATAAATTTAAATTTCCAAATCAGAAAATTTGTGATTTTCGGATTTGTTTTCTCATTTTGTCTCTCATAGTAGAGGTCTACCTATGATGTCAATTTACAGGCCTCTCATCTTTTTAAGTGGGAGAACTTGCACAATTGGTGGCTGACTAAATACTTTCTCCCCCACTGTAAATAGTGTCCTCAAAAGGGTACACTTGGTCATAAGGGTTATAGAACACAGCCAAGGACATTACTGAAACACCAGGAACAACAACACTTTGTCTGTGTATAAACCCCCAGGCTCATCTGTGTTATATTACAGTACCACATTAAAACATAAAAAACATTTCTTTAAATTTGACACTAAAGTGAATCTCACTCAAGTACAAGGAAATCACAAATTCAAAACATCTTTGTATGAAGCCAACATATAGTACAAATCTCAAAGCGGCCAGATCATAACACAAATAATTTATAACACATTGGGGTTATAAGGCAATGCTCTAATAATATTTTACAAGTTTTGTGAACTTCATATATGATTTATAAAGTCTTTGAGTCACAGCAATGTTGGGTTCTATGATTTAGTGGTGCTACATTATGGAAAATTTGTAATATGTGTCTCAATATAGCAGATTTTATAGTTTAAAGATCATTGGAAGGGAGCTCGACAGCTGTTTTGTCACTGTGAACAATTATCCTAATTCCCCAGATCAGCACAGATTTGCAGTCAGTATAAAAATATATGTAGACCATGAAACGTTAAGGAATTATATGAAGATTGGATGAGCTCAAGAATGAATATGCTATTATCACACAGACCACCTAGTTCTACTTGAAGCTAAAGCGGACCCCAGGATTGGCTTCTATATCTCTGTAGATTCTTCTGCTAGCATGTTTAAAGCGGAAATTCAGTTGTAGTGATCTCTGATACCTTTTAAATATATGTGAGGAGATTACAGTGATAGCGTCTAGGGTCTCACACCATCAGTAATCACCCCATAAAAATAGATCTTTAAACCACTTTTTCACTTTTTAAATTTTCTGCTGATACATGATATTAGGTACATTTTAAGACATCTTATTTTGTTTGTGCCTGATATCCAGTAAATGATCTAGGAGCTGGTGTTTTATGGTATGTGCACCAGGATCTTTTGACACCTTTTAAATACAGACAGTCCTAGGTTAGGAACGGGAAAAGGACTGTAGGTTTGTTCTTAAGTTGAATTTGTATGCAAGTATAAACAGGTACATTTATTAAAAGTAACAGCAACAAAAAAATGTTGCTTAGTTCAAGGAAGGGTTAACACCCCTTTTACATTAGTTTTACTGTCTGTGCCCCTGTTTAAGAGATTTCACCTCACTTTCTGTAGCAACATGTACTAATCAGCACCCATACAATTAATACTTTTGTTGTGGCATGCTGGCACTTGTAGTTCCACAATTACAAATGCCAGCATCAGGGGCTTAGCTAAAGGCTTGTTGGCCCAGGTGCAAAACTTCAGCTTGTAGACCACTTGCTTTTAAGGCCATGTTCACACGGCTTATATTGGGACGTATTTCGGTCCGTAATTGCGCGGCGAATTGCGCAAATTACGGGCTGAAAACGGCCCAGTCATTACAGTAATCCACAGTTCTCATAACTATGGATTACGTCTCCTCTCCCGGCTCGGCGAATCCGCCGGGCGGGGAGATAAGTGACATGTGAATTACTAGCCGGCTCCCCGCTCCCTCCCCTGCTCCCGCCCCGCCCCCGGCCACACGGCGTAATTGTGGGACGTAATTACGTACCGCCGTTAAGCCATGTGAACATGGCCTAACAGGTTCCCTAATTGGGGTGACGGATGATTGCTGTATACAGGGCCGGGACAAGACATTTTGGTGCCCTAGGCAAATGGGTTAAATGGTGCCCCTTCCCCCTCCCCTCCTGTTTATAGGAAAAATATTACAATTTTAAATCCCCACTTTTGACATCTTATAAGTTAAAAGAAAATTTAAATTGCTAAAATTTGAGAGTTCTGGTCTTTTCACATCCCCTAAAATTGAAGAAAAGTGACTAAAAAGTCACATGTATACCAAAGTGGTGCCAATAAAAAGTACACATTAGCCTGCAAAAAACACCCCCTCACTCAAGTCCACATGGGGACTAACAAAAAAAAAAAAAAAAAGTTATTGGCTGAAAATTTAATGAGGAGTTTGTTTTTTTATGGTACTAAAAAACATGAAGATAACCCTACATGTTTGTTATTGTCGGAGTTGAGTCAACCTGCACAGTAAATATAACACATATAACCAGTGAACGTTGTAATAAATAAAAACCCCTGCAAACACGGCGAAAGTAAGTTTTTTCACGTTTTGCCCCACTTGGAATTTTTTCACAGTTTCACAGTATATTCTATGGTGCAATGAAGGACACCATTAGAAAGTAAATCTTGTCCCGGAAAATAAAAGCCCTCATGTGTCTATGTAGGTGGAAGAATAAAAAAGTTATGACTTTTGGAAGGCGAGGAGGGAAAAATACAAAAAGCAATATTATTATGACTAGTTGTTTACTCTAGAAAAATACACTATGTAATGCATGGTAGAATGCATGGGACAACCTCGGACTTATGCTGCATATTTTCCTTTTTTTTTTACTTTATGGATTTCACTGCATTTTAGAAAGTGAAGTAGTCTCAAAAAATGGAGCTAATTAAAGTCCTGGCTCCTGTTATGTTTTCCATGCTGCATACATGTAAAAAAAAAAAAAAAGATTGATAGGAACTTTTTTTTTTTTTTATTTACTGCAAATCAGGAATTTATATCCATAAAAGTATGTGCCATGGTTTATAGAACCACAGCACAAATTTTAGAAAAATTGAAAAATGTAGTTGTGTTTTTTAGTGTGTATTTTGGTAGTTAAATCATTTGGGTTTTTAAAATAACTAAATACACATAAAAACAGTGTGAATCCAGCCTTAGGGTATATTCACATGGCGTCTTGCGTCCGTGTGAACATCCGCTTTTCTGATGCGTCTCTGGGACCGACAGGACAGACCCAGAGACGCATCTAACAATTAGCAGTGACTTTATCACTGCCGGCAATGACAGACATGCAGCGGCTTTCACATGAAAGATCACCACTGTGTGTTTGCCCTGCGCCTGTCGGGTCCGCCTTTTCGGATGCGATCAAAGAATTGCATGTCATTTCTTGGATCGCATCAGCAAGATGGACCCGAAAGGCGCGATGCAAACACGCAGCGGCGATCTCTCATGTGAAAGTCGCTGCGTGTCTGTCATTGCCGGGCCCAGTGATAAAGTCACTGTAATTGTTAGTTTGCGTCTCTGGCCCCGTCCTTTCGGTCCAGAGATGCATCTGAAAAGCGGAATTTTTCCATGGAGCAAGAGCTGTGTGAACAAGCCCTTACATTTCAGGGCTGTGTCACAGGAAGGGAAATCCTCCAGCCAGTGCTATATAACTGGAAACTGGTCACATTTTTATGCTTTAGAGGAAGAACACTGTCAAAGCAGCTCATTCTGGCTGGGAGCAGTAGTCCTCCTCAGGGCACTGATGGCAGGGGGGTTTCAGTTTTAGTATATCTCCCTGGCTGCTCCCAGATGTCTTCTTATCACTGACCACTGATTGATTGTAACAAGTCAGAAGAGTTAACCCTCACACTTCCTTCCTAAAGAGATTACTGGTACATAGCTGCAGGGAAGCAATGATAGGGTTAACTCTCCTAACTTGTGGTTACAATCAATCAACAGTCAGTGAAAAGAAGAGAGAGAACTGTACTAATCCCTGAATCTCAGGAATGTTCCCTGGTGCTCTGACACCATGTAGCCCTGGCTGCACTGAGAGGGTTAACTCTCCTCACTAGTGATTGCAGTGAACTGATAACACTTTGGGAGCAGTTCTCTACTTGTGGAAGCTCGGTGAGAGAACAGGCTCCACTTTCACTTTCCTCCCCGCAGACACAGAGTCGTGGGAGAAGTAATTTGAATCTTGTTCTGCAGCCGCCTCTGAGAAGAGATGGGGGTTTGGCGACGCTGGGAGGGAGGACAGCAGTAGAGGAGCTCAGAAGGCTGCTGCTGCTTATTGCCGGGCGCTGCTGCGAGTCCTGATTTATACTTGGAACTGTGCCCCCTTTCTTCCTGGCAGAGGAGGCGCCCTAGGCCATGGCCCTACCTATACATGCCAACTCTCCCGTTTTTGGCGGGGGGGTCCCGCTTTTTTGGGGTCCCCTCCCGCCCCTCCGGGGGAGTTGGCATTCCTCCCCGCCCCCTGCGGGCGGCGGGGGTCCTTTAAATTACCGCGGCGCAAGAGTAGCGCTGGTGCGCTACTCTTGCGCCGCGGGCCCGCCCCTACAGGCGGTGTGAAAGCGGGCCGCAGCGGCCGCTCACCCGCCCGCGGTCTCACTGTGCGGGGAGGAGGCAGGAGGGATCGCTCCCTCCTCCCTTCTCCCCCTGTATGCCCGGCGTCTGTGCGCGCCGTGCATACAGGTCAACGGCGCAGGGGGAAGTGACGCGCGGCTGCAGGGGAGTGACGCGCCGGCTGCACCTCAGTCCCCTGCGCCGCCGAAGACATCGGGCCGGAGCTGGCCCCGCTGCAGGCGCCTGGTAAGGTAAGTGGATTTTATTCTTTGATTTGTATTCGCTGCAGGGGGGGGGCCTCTGCCTGGCAACAATGGGGGCTCTTCCGGCAACAGAGGGGGCACTACTGGCAACAGAGGGTGGCACTACCTGGCAACAGAGGGGCAACTACCTGGAACAGAGGGGCACTACCTGGCCACAGAGGGGGCAACTACCTGGCCACAAGAGGGCAACTACCTGGCAACAGGAGAGGGCAACTACTGGCAACAGAGAGGGCAACTTTCCTGGCAACAGAGAGGGCAACTACCTGGCAACAGAGGGGGCACTACCTGGCAACAGAGGGGCACTACACTGGCAACAGAGGGGGCATCTACCTGGCAACAGAGGGGGCATCTACCTGCCACAGAGGGGGGCACTACCTGGCAACAGAGGGGGCACTACCTGGCAACAGAGGGGGTACTACCTGGCAACAGAGGGGGTACTACTGGCAACAGAGGGGGCCTACCTGGGAACAGAGGGGGCACTACCTGGCAACAGAGGGGGACATCTACCCGGAACAGAGGGGACATCTACCTGGCAACAGATGGGGGCACTACCTGGCAACAGAGGGGGCACTAACTGGCAACAGAGGGGAAAACTAACTGGAAACAGAGGGGACACTACCTGGCTAACAAAAGGGGGCACTACCTGGCTAACAGAGGGGACATCTACCTGGCAACAGAGGGGGGCACCTACCTGGCAACAGAGGGGGGCACCTACCTGGCAACAGAGGGGGG
The DNA here is from genome assembly GCA_025379985.1 of Phyllomedusa bahiana. Classification (NCBI taxonomy): domain Eukaryota; kingdom Metazoa; phylum Chordata; class Amphibia; order Anura; family Hylidae; genus Phyllomedusa; species Phyllomedusa bahiana. Next base: position 5,879 of record JAODAL010068423.1, read on the forward strand.
CACCTACCTGGCAACAGAGGGGGGCACCTACCTGGCTAACAATGGGGGGCACCTACCTGGCTAACAATGGGGGGCACCTACCTGGCTAACAATGGGGGGCACCTACCTGGCTAACAAAGGGGGGCATCTACCTGGCTACAAATTTGGCTCTACCTGGCTACAGAGGGGGCATCTACTTGGCTACAAGGGGGCATCTACCGGCCTGTAAGGGGCACTACCTGGTTATGGGGGGCTACTACCTAGCTATAAGGGCATCTACCTGGCTTTCTTCCAAAGCCGTTATGCAGTTAGGTGGAGTGGGTGTGGCTTTTCGAAGGGGCGTGGCATACCAACAAGATGGGCGTGTCCATGCAAATTTTTGCCGCGGCGCGCTACGCGCGCCGCCCACTAAATTCTCCTGCTTTTCCATTTTCGAAAGTTGGCAACTATGGTCTACCTTGGCCTACCCATAGTCCCGGCCCTGGCTGTATAGTGTCCCTCGAAAAATTATTTCTTCTTAAAGAGATTGTCTAATAGAATTGTGCCATGCAGAGGGAGCTTGGTTTGGTCTTCATACAATGCTGTGTTTTAGTATGACACGCACATGACCGCTTCACTCTAAAATTCCCTGGGCACTTACGGGGGCAAAACTGACCAAAAAACTGAAGCAGCAATGCAGCCTGATAAAGTCATGGCAGCGCCAGCTGGAAAAAAACAAGCTGAGAGCTAAGATCCTACGATAGCGTCAAAGAACACAGTAGTAGGTTACTGGAGCCGCCACAGTAAGGGCACGATGGCAATAGCCACGCCAGGAAGTGGAATCCAAGTAGGTCCCGGTTTTCACCAGAGCCCGCCGCAGAGCGGGATGGACTTCCTGCGGCGGGAGTCTACCAGGTTGCTACCCCTGACATGACTTGCTTGCGGTGGCAGCCGAGGTGTAGCGAGGTACAAAATCGTAATGCAAACCTGGAGTCGGGGACAAGTGTAAGGTCAGGACAGCCGGCAAGGATCGTGGTCAAGGAACGGAGGCAAGAGGTACGGTACACAGATATGACAAACGAGGCTCAAGGAAATGCTTTCTCTATAGGCTCTAAAGATCATTATTATTTATTTCATAGTCCCGTAGGCGGTTTTTACTTTTTGTAAGTTGGACATAAGATTCACATTCTTCATACTGAAGAAGCTCATCCAAAGCCAGTGTTGCAGCATTTGCTTTTTCTTCCCATTCCAGTTTTGTACTAAATTCCATCACTAATGGCACCGAATGCAAAATAAGCACCTAAAACATTCCCTGAAGTTAGAGTCTCCTTCACTTCAATACGCTGCATTGGTGTCACACAGAAACTGGATTGAAACTACCACGTTTATACTTCATAATAAACTGCGTTGGAACTTTTTTAGGTATTAATGATGAAGCTGATAGAGATAGAATTGCCTTGGTCAAAAATGGTTTCAGAACGTTAGCAAACTGACTACGGAGGATTTCTCTATAGTATGTGAGTTTGTGCTCCCTCTCAGCAGCTGGAAAAAAGGCTCCCATTTTGGACCAGTAGCAAGTGTCCAAGAGGGTGGAGAGCCAGAAGTCATCCCCCTGCCGGATGCTGACTATTCGGCTGTCACTAGCCAGGCAAATCAGCATGCTGCGGGCCATCTGCGCAAGTGACTCTGAGGGGCTCCCTGCCTCCATCTCCACTGTATACTGCCACGGTACTTGGGGGTCATCTGCCTCGTCTTCCTCATCTCCATCTACCTCCTCCAGCTACTCCTGCTCCTCCTCTCCTGTCACCTGGGTAGAAAAACCACTCATTCACCAGACAATGCTTGTGCTCCAATGTCCTCCTCCTAATACAAGTCAGTTCCCATCGGAGTCATGTGGCCGCGAGATGTAGTCGCCACGTCTCCAGTCCCCTGCCCAGACAGATTTTCAGCATCTGTTGCAGGACATGAAGCAGTGGAATGATGTTACTCATCCTGTAGTTCTGGTGACTGACAATTAACGTTGCCTCCTCAAATGGCCTCAGGAAACGGCAGGTGTCACGCATGAGCTGCCACTGGCTGACATCAAAGTTACACAGGGGAGTACTCCTGTCCGCCTGGATCATCAAAAAATTGTTAATGGCCTTTCTCTGTTCATACAGTCGGTCCAACATGTGCAGGCTAGAATTCCAACGGGTGGATACATCGCATATCAGCGTTTGTTGGGGGAGGCCATTCTGCCGCTGCAACTTGAGGAGTTTGTGCCTGGCTTTGTAGGAATGGATGAAGTGCATGCACAGTTTCCTTGCCATTTTCAGAATGTTCTGAAGGTCAGTGAAAGACTTCAGGAACCTTTTCACAACCAGAGTGAACACGTGCCCAATGTAGGGCACATGGACCATCCCTCATCAGTGCAGCGCGGACACCATGTTACTCCCATTGTCCGTCACCATGATTCCGATTTGTAGTTGGCAAGGAGAAAGCCACACATCGATTTCTTGCTGCATGATGTGGAGCAGTTCCTCCCCTGTGTGGCTTCGTTCGCCGAGGCAAGCCAGGTGTAGAACTGCGTGACACCGCTGTGCCCTACACATGTGGTAAGATGGAGCAGTACTTGTGGAGGCTGAGATGGTGGTGGTGGTGGTGGAGGAGGCTGACATTGGTGCAGGAGCAGCAGTTTGACAACGGGGAGGTGAAAGCGGCGTCTCCTGTCCAAGTTGTTGGTGTGGCTGGGCAGGAAGCAAATTCACCCAGTGGGCCGTAAAAGAAATGTACTGGCCCTGACCATAGTTACAGCTCCACACGTCTGCACTGCTGTGCACCTTGGAACAAACCGAAAAGCTCAAGGACTGTCCCACCTTCTGTTCTACATATTTGTGGAGGGCTGGTACTGCCTTTTTGGATAAGAAATTACGGCTTGGAACTCTCCACCTCGGCTCGGCACAAGCCATTATTTCTCTGAACAGTGAAGAATCCACCATTTGGAAGGGCAGGGACTGCAGTACCAACAACTTTGACAGGAGCACAGTCAGCTTCTGCACCTTAGGATGGTTGATGCATACTGTTGTCTCTTTGCAATCGCCTCGTTGAACGACTGCTGGCGCCATGAGTAGCGAGGAGCAGGAGCATCTGGACCGGGAGATAATGGCAAAGAGAAACAGCTCCCTTCTGCAGAGGTGGTGGAGCCTTGACTGACTGAAATGGCATGCGTGCCAGTGGGCGCTGCTGCTGCTGCTGTTGCTGCGGCGGCAGGATGGACCCCCACATCTGAGCTATGTTTCTCCCAGGCCACCGGATGGTGACGCTGCATGTTTTGACGCAGGGCCGTGGTGCCAACGTTAGCTCCCTGGCCACGCTTCACTTTCTGCCCACAGATTCTACATATACCCATATTCGGCTCCTCCGGAGTCTTTGCAAAAAACTGCCACACCGCCAAGTAGCTGATTTTACCGCCAAAGTTCCACACTGAGTGACTACTACCGCCGCTGCCTCGCTGAGCCCCTGTGCCGCTACTTTCTTGGACCTGCGAAGCGGGTTTTCTACCCCGTGGCCGTTTGGCTCCCAACCTCACACTGCTGCTACCCTGCTGACTCACGGCCACAGTACTCACTTGCTGGCTGCATCATCATCGATTATTGTTGGATCTTCACTGCTGTCCTCCTCAACGGTCTTGGTATGCAGAGGCTGACCCCTCACAACATGACCTCCCATGCCACTCTCCACATCCATACTTTGCAGCCTACTGCAAGAAGCAGGGGATAACGGCCCCATTTCTTCGCTGCCAAGTAGCTGCTGACTGTCCTCAAATTGTTCATCCTCGCTATATAGTGGCACTGAGCTCAGACCACTTAGTAGATCTCTGGCTGAGGGAACCGGATGGGACAGAGGCGGGTTGAGGACAGGTGAGGGCCGCTGACACGCTCCCAGGCCATGCCAACTAAGGGTTGTGTCTGACGTTCCCACCGACTCTTGGCTGGAGTTGTCAGATGTCATCTGGGAGGAAGTGGATGACCTAGTCAACCAATCAAGAACCCTTGGGTTGCTGGTCAACACACGGCCACTAGATGACACCAGCAGTTCTGGCATCGAGTGACCCCTGCTGCGACGTCCCCTTACTGTGCCTGCTCCAGAAATGTTTGTGCCACTGCCACTCGCATGTGAAGAGCCTGCCCCCTCTCTGTCTGACATACTGTTTGTTCAAAAATGTAAAGACTCTGTTTAATGAAGATATCTGTATATGATAAATACACACCCTGTATTTGACTCCAAATGAACCCACTAACAGGCTTGGGTAACCTTTGGATATTAATTGCGCTACAGAAATCACCAGGAAAAAATGAACTGGTATGTGGCGTGTAAAAACACTGTGTATTTTACTGACTACAAAAGCACAAACACGTTTAATTAACCCTTGGATATAAATTGCACTACAGAAATCAGCAGCAAAAAATTAACTGGTATGTGGCTTGTAAAAACGCCGTTTCTTTTACTGTCTACAAAAGCACAAACAAGCTCTGTTAACCCTTGGATATAAATTATGCTATAGAAATCACCAGGAAAAATTTCCTCGTCTTTGGCGTTTAAAAACACCGTTTATTTTACTGACTACAAAAGCACAAACACGCTTAATTAACCCTTGGATATAAATTGCGCTACAGAAATCACCAGGAAAAAATTAACTGGTATGTGGTGTGTAAAAACGCTGTGTATTTTACTAACTACAAAAGCATAAATAGGCTTAATTAACCCTTGGATATAAATTGCACTACAGAAATCAGCAGCAAAAAATTAACTGGTATGTGGCTTGTAAAAACGCCGTTTCTTTTACTGTCTACAAAAGCCACAAACAAGCTTAATTAAACCCTTGGATTTTAAATTTTTGCTATAGAAATCACCAGGAAAAATTTCCTTGTCTTTGGGGTTTAAAAACAATTTATTTTACTGACTACAAAAGCACAAACATGCTTAATTAACCCTTGGAAATAAATTGCACTACAGTAATCAGCAGCAAAAAATTAACTGTTATGTTACAATACCCCACAAACTGAATCAAAATTATAACGGAAGAAGAGCAGTCTGTGATAAAAGCAGTGACACCCCCCCAAAAAAAAAAATCGCTGCAGCAGAGTTCGGACTTATATAGTGCGGTGACGTCACAGAATCCCACCGGTCTCTGATTGGCTTCATCTCTGCACATGTCATTTAGGCTACTCCTTTCGTCCTGCCAGAGTTCATTGCTCCATGTAACGCCTTGTGCTTGCGGCCATTTTATCAATTAAAAACACGCTTCGTTCCTGTGAATTACACCAAACTTCGACTTCATGCAGAATCGAAGTTTTCCTGAAATTCTAAACGAATTTCACTTCGTTAGAATCAATTCGCCCATCTCTAACTGTAACTCATCAAATCAATATACCAAGATCAATAATACCACCATATATCACTGTATTTCACCACTTTAAAGGGACTAATGCCACCATACTGTTATGGACCAAAACAAAATACCAAGACCAAAATTGCCAAATAAAAACAATATACAAATACCAAATAATACTGTCACATATCACCACCATAAAATGACTGAAAAATACTACCATAAACCATACTGTTACTGAATATAAACCATTACACTTTGACCACTATTACAACCATACAGTGACCATATAGTGGTAGATACCTGTTACGGGTGCACTCGTGGCCCCCGTTCCTGGCCGCAGGCGCAACTCTGCTGCAGCTCCGGTGGCGGGCAATGCCGCAGCTCCGTCCCCGCAGCCCGCATCATCCTTCCCTAGCCGGCACTTACCTCACCACGCTCCTGTTCCTGGCCGGGCGCCGTGGGGGTACTGCAGCCAAATTTAAAGGGACAGGGCCGCCGATGATTGGTTTCATGGGGGCGTGATCCTATTTAAGTCCTGCCCCTTCCCAGTACCCTTGCCAAAATCCGATGTGCCCTGTTCCTTGAGAAAGAAGCGTTCCTGAGTATCTTATTTGTCTACTGTGAAACCATACCTTCTGCCTCCGTCCCTCGACCACGAACCATTGCCGCCTGTCCTGAACTTCTGCCTGTACCCGATTATGAGCCTGCTTCACGATTCTGTACTGCGCAACACCTCGGCAGCCACCGCAAGCAAGTCACGTCAGGGGTATTGACCTGGTAGCAAGCCGCCCCAGCAAGTCTATCCTGCTTTGCGGCGGGCTCTGGTGAAAACCGGACCTACTTAGACTCCGCTCCCCAACTTTACCCCTTTAAACCACGCTTGTGGTGGTCAGAGGTTTTCCACTACCCCCGGAACTGTTACAATACCGTTGTACGTAGGCTCTGCAAATGTTATGTTACCTCTATATAGTAAACATATAGTGGTAGATAACAGTGTACACAGGTTCTGCAGACTGTATATTACCTCCATACAGTGACCATATAGTGGTAGATATCAGTGTGCACAGGTTCTGCGGTGCAGTTTCATCCAAGGACTCATAAGTGACGTCTTCTTTGAGTCGTTCTTTTTTCCTTTTTTTTTTCTCCATCTGGCCCGAACATCTTGATGATTTCCCCCGGCCATGATTTCCTGCAGAATTTACCCCACAAACATTTTAAACTACTCACTCTCCCAGCACCTCCCTACCAATTCCAACCTCTGTAGAAACTCCCTAAGGCACATATAGTTCCCCATTAAAGCACCCCAATTGGTAATAATGCCCACCTGGTGCTCCAAACAGTAATTTTACCCCAAACAGTGAAAGCGCCCCGAACCGATTACAGAGCCCCCATTTGTGCCACCAGTAGGTAAGTACACACCTGTTATAGTAGGAAGCCGGCCCCCACCCCCCCAAAATTATACAGGCAGATAGGTAGATGCTCTTTTTAGGTACGTTAGACCCCCATAATTAGTAAGTCAGGTAAATAGGCAGACTATCAAGTAGGTAAAGTCCAACTTCAGTTCATAGGTAAGCCCCTTCAGATAGGTAAATAGGTATGTCCGTATTAGGTAGCTAGACAGGGTCCTCCGTAGTTAGATAAGTATAAAGGCCTCTGACAATAGTTAGGTATAAAGGTACCCTCAGAATGTAGGTATAAAGGCCCCCTCAGTAAGTATATAGATTCAGTATATAAGTAATTAAGTATATAGTCCTCCATTGTGTGGCAATGTTGGCTTCCTTAGTAGACAGGCATATCAGCCCCTCATTAGGTATATAGGTCCCCTCAGTAGATAGGTATGCAGGTTAAGGTGTAGATTTCTTATCTCTTTTTATTGCATTATTTTGGGGATTTGAAGGCAGTCTAGGCGTTTAGAATTTTTTTCTTCTACTGTGTTCACCATATGGAAAAAAAAAAAAAAAAAAAAAATATATATATATATATATATTAAGCAGCTGCCACTATGGGATCACAGTATAGTCCAAATTAGAAAGAAAAACATAAAGATTTTCAGCCATGGGTGCACCAGCAAGTATTTATCACATACAACATGTACCAAACATAAACACAGCAGAACATAAACTCCTGTTCATCTGAGCGTTGACTTACATAATGTAGTTTTCACTCACTTCACCTTATTGTCATCCACTGGCAATATGCGCTCCAGGATATGTTTAGTGTTTTCCTTTCCAGGTCAAATGCCTTAACCTGTGTAGCCGAACACCACGTCAGCTGACTAACCCACTTATAAAGGCCAGCTAGACGCTGGCCTGGAACATGGGCAGTAAGCACCAACCCAACACTTTGCTTACTCTCAATAAGAGCCGTCCCAGGTTATGGCTGAAGCAAAACATACTAACAGTAAACATGTGCCAACCACTTACTGTGGCTGACACAACATAAACTAATGGCTCCTACCTCACCAAGGCCAGGTAACCTTGATAACATGTCACTTATTACCTTTTCGCCATGTAAAGGCAAGAAACCTAGCTGGGATGTATACACCCTTATGGATTTTCCCAGCTGCCACCTTACAAAATATATGCTGGGACTTGTAGTTCCACAGCAGCTGCTGTGGAACTACAAGCACCAGAATACTACACTAGATAGTATATATAGTGTTGTATGCTGAATGTTGTAGTTCCACAACAGCTGCAGTAGAACTACAAGTCCTAGCAAGTCTAGCCCTCCCCAGTTCATTTTTCCATTAGGTTTTTCACATTTAAAGGCCCCACACTGTAAAAAATATTTTACGGCTGCGCCAGAAGTCTGTCGTTTTTTAAACCCTAAAAAAATGGCGCAGCTCTGCTCGTTAAATTTTTAATCATACGCACTCCAGTATTAGGTGCATTAATCAGACTCCCGCGGAATTTGTAATGCCCCCTGAGTTTGGGGGGATGTGTGGAGCATGTCACATTTAAAACCGTACGAAGCACACATTTATAGTTTTTAGTAGGGAAAATTCTGGGTTTGGAAAGTTGTTTACCTAAAGCCGGGAATTGTCAGTTTTGTGTTAAGAATGTACCGGGATTTAGGGGACCCAAAAAGTAGCCCCAGGTTATAGATTCAGGGCATTCTACGGTTTAATGGCACAAAAAAAAGGGTTGCCTGGGTCCCCAAAAATCATCCCATGTCACCCTTTATTATATATCACGATTAAAGTGTGCTCCCCCGGGAAAGCTTTAGGAGATGCACCATTCCCATTCCCACTCCCATTCCTCTGCCTCTAAAAGTTAGAAACCCTTTCCCTCCGGACACAGTATCTGGAGGGAAAAAATATTTGGGCTCCCTACAGATTGTTTGCAGTTTGAAATTGCTTTTTTGGGTGAGGGGGGGCTTTGGGGCCCCGCAGGTTTCAGGGACACTGGGGGCCCAAATGAGCCCAAATTGCAAACCCCGTAGCTACACCACTGGCCAGCATGCCACACTTTTTTCTAATTTTTTTGGGTGCTAAAAACAGAAACAGTTTTTTTACATTGGGGGTTGGTGGGGGGGGGGTTTTGGGGGAACCCCGGGGGCAGAAAAGAAAAAAAGACTTTTCTGCAAAAGATCCAGCGATGGATTCTGGGGTCAGACCATTAGTGATCACCCAATAAAAAAATAAAAGTGATGTTACTTCCCCTCCCCCCCCTCCCCTCCATCCCCGGGAGGAAAACAGAGATGAAAAATAGTTTAAAAATGGGGGCCTTACGGTAAAGAATGCCCTGCTATACTTTACAGTTCTTGGTCCTTGTCTAAAATGTGCATGGAAAGATGCATGTTTTAGACATGGATTCTGCAATGTTTCTGCATCATATTTTCCGGGGCTGGAAAATCTGTTGTGTAAAGGCATCCTATGTCTTTTAGAATATAAGCTGCCATGGGTCTGGTGTAATTGAAGGGGTTGTCCATCTTGTTTCCAAAAAACCCCACAATCAAAATCCCCGGGAAATTAAAAAAAGTAAATAAAAAAAACCCTTTTTCTCACATTCCCCTGGTTTCCCAGTTTCCTTTGGTCTTTTAGTTTTTATTCCATAGGGAACCAGTCACATAGGTTATACTTCCTTGTGGGGGGAAAGCACAAGGGTAGGACAGAATTGCGGGTTTCCCGCCCTTGTCCCTTTTTCCCGTAAGATGCTTTTAGTTTTAGATTTTTAAGCCAAGTCTGGCCCGTTTTTCAGCCTTCTCTGCCCGAGGGTGAGTCCACTTGTCGGGAACAAGTATAGCCCTGAAACCCCCCCGAGCTTTGGGGGGCCCCGGGCCCCCCTGCTGTTTTAAATTTAAAATTTCTTCCCCATTTAAAGTAAAAATTTTTAATTAAAAATGAAGGGGACGGGGGCTAGCAGTGGGGGTGGGGGAGGTTTAAGGGCCGTTTATAAATTAAAAAGGGCTCTTCTCTGGCAAAACAGGCTAGATTAAATACTCAAACTCCTGCATCTTACAGAATAAGAGACACAGCACTGGAAACAGCATGTCTCTCACTAACTAATGCTGACAGCAAGGGTGGCATAACTTACAGTATGTGACAGGTTCTTTTTAAACTGGGGAAATTCGGGCCCCAAAACCCCAATTTTCTTGCAAAATTTTTTTGGGGGGAAAAAATACCCCCTTTTATAAAAATTGCCCCTTGGGCATCTCCCCCCCTTGACTTTCTGGCAACCCTCCTTCTCTTTTGAAACCCCCCATCTGGGACTCTCGGGGTCCCCTTCAAAACCCTCCTTTAACTCTGCTCCGCCCTTTTCCACTCTTCCTTTGCTTCCCCCTCTGCTCTCCCCCTGTCAAACCCTTCCCCCTGGCTACCAATAGCTCAGCGAATTTCATTTCAAGGTGCTTTTCCCCCTGCCCACAAAAGGGCCCCCATAACCCTCCCCTCCATACAAACTTGCCCAAAAACTCCCGATATCTTCCCCCCCGCAATCTCCCGCTCCTACAGGACCTTCTTGTCTGTTCTCCTCTTATCAGCCTTACAAACCGTTTTCCAAGACTTCTCTGCGCTTCCCCCCCACTCTGGAAGCTTGCCCCAAAAACCCTCAGACCTTTTGCCACTCCCCCCAGCTTCAAAAGCAACCCGAAAAAAAACCCCCTTTTTTCAGGTTCCCCATAACCTAAATAACCCTGCTGCCACTGTACTACCCCCAAACATGTCCCGCCCCTCTCCTCCTGTCTTTTTCCCCTCCTCCTTTTTTAGATTGTAAGCCCTTTCCGGGCAGGGGGGCCTCTCTCCCTCTGTTTCCAAATTATTTCGTCATTCAATTTTCATTATTGTACTAATTACCCTATCATGTATGTTGGGCCCCCCCCCCCAAATGTTTCAGCGCCCCCTGGAATCCAAAGGCGCTTTAAAAAATTTAAAAGTTAATAATAATAGTAAAAAATAATAATATTCAAATAGCTTTCAATCAAACAACATTAGACCACCAAAAACCTTCAGGCAAGGATAGAAAAACTAAAAAAATAAAATTTTATTAAAACACATAAAAAAGGGGGGTGCAGGGATTGGCCCCACCCAAAAAAAAAATCCCTATTTAATTTTTTCCCTTTCTCGTGCAAGATGCAAAAGAGGGGGGGAAAAAAAAAAAAAAG
>JAODAL010068424.1:0-16811 GCA_025379985.1 Phyllomedusa bahiana
ATAGAAACAAACACACTGAGATTTCAGGAGTAACTCCCTTAACCCTATGTTTTAAGGGAAAATGGAAAACACCCCCTTTTTTAAGGCTGATGAGGACTTTCAAAAAAGGGGAAACTTAACCTTTAAATTGTTCCCCAACAAAAGGGGAGATCAAATAAATTTTTTTCCCATTTACTTAAGACAAATGTTTAGGGGTTAAAGTGAGACAAAAAATTGGGATACGGGGAAAAAAGTTTAATATTATATATTATTTTTATTATAAAATTATATTTATATTTTATATTTATTGCCTTGTAAAAAGAAATTGGGGCCCCCCCGGGAACTTTTTTCAACCTTTTCCCACATTTTCAGGCTTAAAAATAAAAAAGATAAAAAATTTTTTTTATTTTTTGTGAAAAAATAAACCCAACAAGTAGGACAAAATTGGGGAAGTGGAAAAAAAATTTTATTGAATTTTTTAAAACTTTTGAAAAAAAATAAAAAAATTGAAAAGTGAGGGGGTGAAAAAATTTTTTCGGCCCCCCCTTAAAGGGTTAATACTTTGTAGCGCCCCTTTTTTCCCCGATTACAGCTGAAAAGTCGTTTGGGGGTTTTGTCTCTTTTTTCCCCCCTAAAAAATTTTAACCCTTTCCAAGGGGACTGAAATTCTTGCTCTTTCCCTGTCCTTTTGGTCAAAAAACAGTGGAGTTTCGTGAGGTTGGATGGAGGGGGTTTGGGGAACAGCACGTTTTTTGGGCTTTTCCCCCAAAATTTTCGAATTGGGGTTTTCGGCCCTGGACTGTGATTTGGGCCCAATTTTAACAACCCCTGACCCCGTTTTTTTGTAAAATTCATTCCTTTGTTCGACAGGGGCCCCGCCAGGGAAGGGCGGGGCCCAGCGGGGCCAAAACCCGCTGAACCAGGTTCAGGCGGGCCCCAACAGTGGGGCCCCCGGAAAGGGCAGTGCCGTTGTCCCCGGGGGACCCGGGCCCCGCGCATCGGTCCCTGAACCCCCCGGGCCCCATGGCCCCAAGGGGCGCTCAGGAGCCCGGGGGCCCCGGGAGCGGGGGGCCTAATGTCCCCGACCCCCGGGGGGCTCCGCAGTGTCGGGGGGAAGAACGGGCCCCAAACTGCGTGGCTCCGTAAATCTCCCTGGCAGGCTGAAGGCATCGGGCCTTCAGCCCTCCCGGGGCGCCGGCCCCTATTTGCGGGAGTAGGGGGCCCGGGTGACGTCACTTCACTGACCCCCTAAAACAGGACGCAGGACCCGGGGCCGGGGGGGGGATCGGAGAAAGCCGGAGCGGGCGGGGCTAAATGAAAGTGTTTTTTTTTTTGTTTTTTTTTAGGGAAAAGAAAGGCCCCGGGACTCTCCCCAAAAAGGGGGGGCCCTGATTTAAAATTTTAAAAGGGGCCCGGGTACACCCATTTTTGGGTTTAAGGTGCGGGTTTGCCCCAAATTTAACCCCCTTCCCCTTCCCGGGTCCCCTTTTCCCGGGAAACCTTTGTTGCCGTACTGCTTTAGAGAAGTTTCTTCTCCCTCCTTCCCTGACTTGGTTTTCCCAAACCCTTTTTTGCTCCTGTTTTCTTGACCATAAAAACCTTTCCCGCCTGCCTTGACCTCTTGCCTTTTTCCCCGCTTCCCCTACGTTCATTTTTTCGGGAAATGCGCATGCTTGGTGCCCCCGAAAGAAAAGTCCCCCCGGTGGGGGGGAATTTGGTAGTTCTCCCCCGCGCAAGTCCTCCCGCTTTGCGGTGGGGGTTTGGGTTTGGAAAACCGGGTTTACTTAGTTTCCCCCCCCCTGGTACGGCTTACCCAAAAATCCTTGGGGGTGGTCCAGGGGATCCACAAACCAGCTTTGTTACAGTAAGACCCCGGCCCATGGATCCCCCCCAAGGGGTACCTCTGCCCGGCAAAACCGGATCTAAAACGGCGATAGTGGTCCACCTGTCACAACAACTAGCCGAACAAGCCCAGCGGGCGAACCATTTGTCCGCCATGCTGCAGCGGGTCCTGGAAACCAAAGCCGCCGCCCTACTCCCTTGGCAACACCTCCGCCTTTTGGGGGGAATTCTAGGCTCCCGGTTCCCCATTTACCCGACAAGTTTAAAAGGGGCCCCAAAAAACTGGGGAAGGGGATTTATTACCCAGTGCTGATGCACGTTGATTTTTTTTGGAAGGGCCCTGGTCAAATTCCCCCCACGGGAACATTCTAATTTGGGCCTTCGTGGCCCAGTTGCTGCCCGGGAAGGTTTCTAGTTTGGGGGACCCCCTCTCTGGGCCCGGGGCGACCCGGTGAGGGACGGGAAACCTTTCGGCTTTCCTCTGAGTTGCATTGTCTTTGAAGAGGCGGCACGGGTTCCCTTTCGGCGGGGCCCCCTCTACTGAATCTTCGCCGGGGGGACCCCTCTGTCGGGCGACTCGCAGTTCTTTTTTCCGGACCCTGGCTTTGGGAAACGGGGCCCCTGGAACGACGCCCCCTTCTTTGTGCCACTTTTAAGAAGGGCCCTGCCCGGGGCAGATTTAAAGGCGCCCTAGGGGCCCAGAAAAGATCCCGCCCTCTCAAGTGAAAGGGTTTCCCCTGGGCCATGGGAAATCGTTGTTCGTTTCGGGGAGGGGGGCAAGAGGAACAAACCCCAAAGGAACGTTACCCTCGCCCGACCCCGCCGTTTGCCTCCCCGGGGCCCGGTCTTCCAAAGGGCCCACCAGTCCCGCTTCCGTTTTCCATCCAGGAAGAAACCCATCAAGGTGGACCGGGCACATCTTCCCAAACCCAGGAGCTTTCCCGGTCGGGAGAAAAATTTTTCCTTTACTGTGCCAGCCCGGATCACTTTGCAAGGGTTTCCCGCTTCGCCCTAAAGGGGGCGGGGGAAACGCCCGCACCTAGGCTTTGGGGAAAAGAGGCGTCCCTGGGTTTTGTAAACCCCACTTCCTCTTTTTTGCCTTACTATGGGGTTGGGGTTCTTTTTCTGGTGCCGGACTGCTTTTGGGGGTACCCGCCCTTTTTTGACTCGGGGATCCCCGGGAACTTTTTTCACGCCCCCCTGGTGCCCCAGTATCGCCTTCCGGTAAACCCTTTGGGAGAACCCCTTTGGTGATATCCCCCCGTGAGTGGGGGGTTTTTTTAGTGAGGCCCCTTCCCGGTCCCCGTGCCAAGCCATTGTCCCTCCGGGGGGGGCTTTAACAAGGAGAAAAATCCCCCCTTTTTCCCGTCCTCCCGGTCGCCTCAGCGACCCATTGGGTTTTCCCGGGGTGCACCCTCCATGCCCCAAACCTCGACTGGAAAACCGGGGAGGTTCTACGCTGGGGCCCCGATGCCAGAATCACTGTTCTAAATTTTCCGGGGGCCAGCCCGGGCCATTCTACCTATCAGTTTTAAGGTCCCTGCCAGGTCCCCCCGCTGAATCCCCGGGATTTAATGCGGACGTCTTTTGGGGAAAAAACCCGGGGCCCCAAAATTCCCTTCCCCTTCATGGGCCCCTATGATGTCCCATTGCCCTCCCTTTCCCCTGGGACCAGTCCTCCTGGGGGGTAGGGTCAAACCCGTTGTCCGACCAGGGACTAAGGCCATGTCGGGCCCTATACCCGTGAGAACCCTGAAAAAGGGGTTTTATACGAAAGTCCTCACCCCGGGCCCGGGGGAAAGGGGTTTTTTTCTTCGTACAGAAGAAGGACGGTTTTCTCCGTCTTGCTTTGCCCTCCCGGGGCCTGCCCGGGATTACCGTAAAAAAAAACCGGTACCCTTCCCACAAATTTGGGGGGGGCTTTTTTGGAAAACCCGTCTAAAGGGACCCAAGGGTTTTTTAAAAAAATTTGGGAAAACCCGGGCGTGGGGATACAATTCATAGGCCCGTGAGGGAGATGAGTGGAAGACTGGTTAAATTTCCCTGCGACGGCCATTTTGAGTATTTGAAATTGCCATTCGGTCTGTGAAAATGCCCCACCGGTCTTTCAGGAGTTCTTTAAACGACTTTTTTCAGGGACCTGTCTACCCCGGGGTGTCATGGGGTTTTCCCTGGACGACATCCGGGTTTTTTCCCCCTGCCCTCCGGCCCCATCTATCACAGGTGCGTTTGGCCTGAAAGGGCCTTCGCACCCAAAGCCTGTACCCCAAAAAATTAGGGGGGGGGGGGAAATTGCGGTTCCCCCAACCCCAGTTTTTCCCTTTCCCTCGGTTACATCGTCCCCAAACGAGGCTTGCAAAAGGGACCCCCACTAAGCTGTCTGCTATTCTGCAATGGCCAAAAACCCTTTTTGGGGGAACTTCGAGCCATAAAACCGTTTTTGGGGTTTTTCCGAATTATTTCGGCAGTTTAACCCCCTTTCTCTACTCTGGTGGTTTCCAATTGTGGCCCTAAACCGGGGAAAAAAAAGGCTAACCCCTAAATGTTGGCCCCCAAGCGGCCCAAAAAAGGACCCTTCTGGGGATTTGAAGTAAAGCCTTTTGCTTCCGACCCCTATTTTGTAAACGCCCGCCCCGGGAGAAGCCTTTCTCTCGGGGAGGGGATCTCTCTTCCGGGGGGGCCCGGGGAGTTTAATCCTTACCCCAAAAGGGGTTTCCCCAAAGGGGGAAAAACCATCCCCTGGGGCTTCTTCCCCCAAGACCTTTGGGCGGCGGGGGGAAAAATTTGTATTGGGGGACCGAGAATTACTCGCTATCAAGAGGGCCCCTTTGGAAGAGTGGGCTCTTTTGGAGGGAAATCGTCCCTCCTTTTGCGGTATATAAGGATCACAAAAAACTTCAGTATCTCCATCGGCCCCAGCGGCCTTTAATTTCCCCCGGGAAGCACGGTGGTCCCCCTTTTTTTTTTTTTTAAAATTTGACTTTTCCCGGGTCCATTTTCGCCCAGCCCAAAAAAACCTAGGGGAGATGCTTTCTCTCGCGCAAATGACGGGCATGGAGAGGAGGGCCCCCTTAAACCCCAAAACAAATTTTACCCCCGGAAAGCCTGATTTCCCAGCAGCAACCTGTCCTCCTTCGGGAGATACCTCCCGGCAAGGGGCCCACGTTGGCCATCGCTGGGGCCCCAAAAGGGAAACCTGAAATTTGGGGGCACTGCTTTGATGGGGAGGCATCCGGGGGGCCCGTAGATCGTTTTAAATTTATTTCCCCGGTTTTACTGGTGGCCAGGGGTGGCAAGTACTAAGGATTCGGGATGCCTGTGTACTTGTGCCGGAAAAGGGGGCCCCGCCACGGTCCCCCCGGGCTGCTGCGACCCCCGCCTTTTGCCCGATTCCTTTGGGCACACGTGGGAAGGGGTTTCAACCCCCGACCTTCCATCCCCATTTGGGTAAAAACGTGATCCCGGGTCTTTTCGGATGGTTTTTCCCAAGATGTCGGGAATTTTTCCCACTGCCGGGTTCCTCCGCCCCCCCGTCTTTTCCTCCCTGTTCTTTAGTCAAAATCTTTCCCCATGCACGGTTTTTGGCCCCCGCACATCGTTCTGATCGTGGGGTGCGTTGTGTCCAATTCTGGGGCGCTTGCTCCCTGATTGGGGTGAAAATTTTGACTTCCCCTTCGTCCCTACCAAACCGCAATCTAACGGCCAAAGGGAGGGGAGGGTCAATGGGTTTTGGGCAGTACTTTTTTCATTTTGTTTCCCGCTCGGCCCGGGTGTTTTGGGCTGCCTTTACCTTGGGGGCCCAATTTTCATACAACTCACTGGAATTTAGGGGTTGGGCGGGGTCTCCCTTTTTTATTGTTTTTACGGGTCGACCAAACCCCCCACCTCCCTCTCCCCCTGCCCTCCTCCCCGGGTTCCTTTGTTGATTTCCTTGGTCCCCGACTTTTGGCATCTGGGGGGCAAAACTGTCAGTCCCGGGGAGCGTTTCTGCCTTGGCCCCTTTTGAGGCCCAGGCGGACGAAAGAGGAGGGCCAGCTCCCCCCCCTTTTCCCCCTTTTGGAGACAAAGTCTGGCTGTCCGCCAAATATGTCAGGGTTTAAAAAACCCCAGCTAAAGCTTTTGGGCCGTGCTTTCCCGGGGGCCTTTGAAATTTGAGCCCTTTTTAATCCGGGAGCGTATAAAACTCCTCAATCCCCAAACCCCAAACCCTGCGGGTCCCTAATTCTTTTCAAGATTCCCCCCCTGAAGCCCCTCGTGTTTTAACCCTTCTCCAGAAAAATTGTTTTCCCCCCTCTCCTGAGGGCTTTTAGTTCCAAAAATATTTGCGGTTTAAAGGGGATCTTGGGTCCTTGAGGTCGGTTGGGGGGGAAAACGGGAATTCTTGGTTTATTGGGAGGGATTCGGGCCGGAAAAGGGAGATCATGGGAACCCGAAGAAAACTTTCCCGGACCCCGGTCCCCGGTTTTTGACGGGGGGGGGGTTCCCGGGGCCGAACCAGAAAGAGGGGGGAGGCCTAGGGGGGGGGGGGGGGACTTTTCCCCGAGTGGCCCTCGCCCCCCGGGGTGCGGGGGGCACTAGGGGGCTCCCCCCGTCGGGTTCCGGGCCCGGCCCCCCGGCCCCGGTCCGTGGGTCGGGTCCCGGCTTTTCCTTCCCCTTTCCTTCCGGGCCCCTTTCCCGCGTTCCCGTCCCCCCCTGGGCCCGGGGGGGTGGGGCAATTTCCCGCGCCTTAGGCGTGGGGGCGCGCCGGCTGTCGGGGATTTAAAGGGCCAAATACGCCCCCTTATTGGTTAAGGCTGCAGGTGACCCTATTTAACCTCCTTCCCTTCCGGGGTTTACCTTTTTCAAAGGGTCTTTGTTTGGGACTGCCCTTTTGAGAAAGGTTTTCTGCCTCCCCTTGGGCCCGACTTGTGGGGTTTTTTTCCGAACCTTTTTTTGTCCTGTGTCTTGGGCACCCAACCGTTGCCGGCCCGCCTTGGGCCTCTTGGGCCCGTCCCCGACCCTTTGCCTACGTCTCACGATTCCCGGGACGCCCCAAATGCCTTTTGCTGCCACCGAAAACAAGTCACGCCTGTGGGGCGACCTGGGAGTTCTCCGCCGCCCGCAAGTCCAAACCCGCTTTGCGGCCCCGGGGTCTGGTGAAAACCCGGGGTTTTTCTTTGATTTGGGCCCCCGGTAAAGGGTTACCCCCATCGCTTGCGGGGGTCCAGGGGAAACCACTACCCGGGATTCGTTACAGAGATGCTGGAAAAATGGGGGTTTTTAAAGTTTTTGTGTGTAATTTTGCAGGGATGATTGTGGCCGGGAAAATAAACCTTTACGGTGTGGAACGGTTTCAGTGGAAGGGATAAAAAACGGGCCCCAAAAGAAGGGAACGGGTCTTCCGGGTAGGACGTTTTTTCCGGTGAGTTTTCAGATTTAAAGGGGGTTTTTTTAATTCTTTACTGGAATCAGTGCTTTATTCACTGTAATTTTGATTTGGGGATCCCAGCTGGTGTCAAATAAATATGTAGTCTCCATATAGTAGTGGTCTAGGTTATATCGGGGCGGGTATAGTGGCAGCACACACGTGTCCCTGATTGTGAGGGAGTGAGTGAGGGAACACCTGACCCTGTGATAGGAGTTACACTTGTACTTTCTTGCTGGTGATTATTTTAGAAGGTGGTGAGGTGCGTGACCAAGGGAGACGGGGAGGGGGATATTGTATGTGGGTGGAGGGGGATATTGGATGTGGGTGGAGGGGGATATTGTATGTGGGTGGAGGGGGATATTGGATGTGGGTGGAGGGGGATATGGATGGAGCTACTTAGCCCTGTGTCTATGATATGCTAGATTGACAGCTATGTGAGACAGACAGATATGTGACTCACTTAGTATAGTACTACACAATACAGTTCTTTTTTGCATACTGTATTATGTGGTAAAATGGGCGCATTTATATCCTACAGGCTGTTTTTTTGCTGGGGGCGGGGCGATCGGGTTGCTGGGGCGGGGCAATCAGGTTGCTGGGGGCGGGGCGAGCTGGTTGCTGGGGGCGGGGTTTACAGAGGGGGGCCCAGGTGCTTCAGCTGTATGGGGCCCTGAAATTTCTGTTGGCGTCCCTGATTGTAGATTGTGCTTTATGTTTTCGCTCATTGTGTTGTTGGAAGATAAATCTCCGTCCCAGTCTCAGGTCATTTGCAGACTCCAACAGGTTTTTTTCACAGAATGGTCCTGTATTTGGCTCCATCCATCTTACCATCAATTTTAACCATCTTCCCTGTCCCTGCTGAAGAAAAGCAGGCCCAAACCATGATGCTGCCACCACCATGTTTGACAGTGGGGATGGTGTGTTCAGGGTGATGAGCTGTGTTGCTTTTACGCCAAACATACCATTTTGCATTGTGGCCAAAAAGTTGGATTTTGGTTACATCTGAGCAGAGCACCTTCTTCCACATGTTTGGTGTCTCCCAGGTGGCTTGTGGCAAACTTTAAACAAGACTTTTTATGGATATCTTTGAGAAATGGCTTTCTTCTTGCCATTGTTCCATAAAGACCAGATTTGTGCAGTGTACAACTGATTGTTATCTTATGGACAGACTCTCCCACCTCAGCTGTAGATCTCTGCAGTTCATCCAGAGTGACCATGGGCCTATTGGCTGCATCTCTGATCAGTCTTCTCCTTGTTTGAGATGAAAGTATAGAGGGACGGCCGGGTCTTGGTAGATTTGCAGTGGTCTGATACTCCTTCCATTTCAATATGATCTCTTGCACAGTGCTCCTTGGGATGTTTAAAATTTGGGGAATCTGTTTGTATCCAAATCCGGCCTTAAATTTCTCCACAACAGTATCACGGACCGACCTGGTGTGTTCCTTGGTCTTCATGATGATCTCTGCGCTTTAAACAGAATGCAGGTGCATTTATATGGAGACTTGATTACACACATGCGGATTATATTTATCATCATCAGTCATTTAGGACAACATTGGATCATTCAGAGATCCTCAAGGAGCTTCTGGAGTGAGTTTGCTGCACTGAAAGTAAAGGGGCCGAATAATATTGCACGCTGCACTTTTCAGTTTTGTTATTTTTTACAAAAGTTTAAAATATCCAATACATTTTGTTCCACTTCACAATTGTGTCCCACTTGTTGATCTTTCACCAAAAAATTTAAATTTTTATATCTTTATGCTTGAAGCCCGAAATGTGGCAAAAGGTTGAAAAGTTCAAGGTGGCCGAATACTTTCGCAAGGCACTGTATATATATATAGGACAGGACTGACAAAAATGTCTTTATTTACCTAAAACGCACTGGTCAGTAGAAACTCTCTAAGACCCGTTACTGAGTCTTGTCTGCCCTTAGGTGATCACGTTTAACATGAAAATGAGCAAGGTCTAATACAGGCATCAATAGCTGATCTATTATCTTATCCCTCACCTCGGTTACATGGTACAATAACACATTGTTTTTAGTGAAATGGGGATAGTGCTCATCTGCCCCTGGCTCTTCGGGACCTCATTTAGCACAGTCATATTCTCAGGTGCACCTTTTAGTCTATGTTCACACGGCTTATCCACAGCGTAATTGCGGGGACGGACTTTGCCCGCAATTACGCCGTGTGCCATGCAGCGGGGGGCCTGGCAGCTCGCCGGCCCCATAGACATTCATTATCCACGGCGCGTATCACTTTCGCGAAATACGGCAAGCGGGGAGAGGAGATTAAATCCATAGTTCTCTATGAGAACTGTGGATTACCATAATGACTGGGACGGATTTCAGCCGTATTTCGCACGAAATATGGAACGAAAACCCGTCCCAAAATAAGCGTGTGAACATGGCCTTAGTGTTAGATCCCTGAACTGGGCAGTTCTAAAATTTTCCCGTGATACCCCCTGGTCAGGGAACTTGATTTTGTGGTATGACTTCTCCTCCTCCTCTCCTGCCAACACTGTAAAGGGAAATTTCTGGGGCGCTTCTACACCTATATCACTTGCAATTTGTCAGCCTAATGAGAAGTTAGGCAGCACCTATTTCGTCCACAGATCCCAGAACAAAGGAAAATCCTGTCCAATAATAACAATGCATAACACTTTTTACAACACTAACAGAGTGGGACACTGTAGTCCAATCTGTGCCTATTGTCACCTGGGCCATGGAGTAATGCTACGAGTCTCTATGGATACACATTAATAATAATCTTTATTTATATAGCACCAACATATTCCGCAGCACTTTACAATTTAGAGGGTATAGGTACAGACAAAAAACATTATCTAGTAAAAAGCTACTTACAGATCAGACATGAGGTATGAGGGCCCTGCTCCCAAGAGCTTACAAATCTATCAGGGTGTGTGAGTGAGACAAAGGGTGAGAAGTTCTCAGTTTACAATGGTCCAGCCATGATACATAAATATGGGGTAGTGTACACAAAAAGTGGATGAACCTGCCACCGCACAACTATAGAAGCAACCTTCTGGACAGCAAAATTAATACATCCTCAAATGGGGCTTCAAAGCAATCAGTATAAACTTTTATTATTCCTTAGTACAAACAAACTTTCTTGCTTGCAGCTTGCTTGTTAAATACGGCATGTACATAAAAAGCGGTTCAACATACATCAACGCTTGATCTTCAGGAGTGCTTTAAGCCAGGCACGGCTCGCATCGCTCCCTACACGTTGAATATGTAGTAGACAAATGAACATATATAGCCAATATGGTACTTGCTTATCTGGACGTAAGTCTCTCAAGCAGACCTCACTGCGTCCTCTTTATTTTCGTTAGCCAAGGATCAATAGTATGGGTGCATCGAAAATAAAGAAATAAGCATGATTTTCTTGATTTCAAATTTTTATTTCGTTAGCCACATATTAGTATTCCTTTTATATACACATCGGCACAACTTCTGTAATGTTATAATTTGATTTCAGCCATGTACAGTTTTATACCAGATTGCATTAGAAAACCCATAGGAGCGTCGCTCGCTCTCCCATTGGTCCAAATTACGGCGCCTCTTTTAAATTTCGATTCCCCATAGAACTCTATGAGAAAGCAGCTCGCGCTCTGATTGGCTAAGCTGGACGAGCCCCCGCTGCTTCAACCAATCAGCTCGTTTCTGCCTTTTTACTGTATTTTTAACTGTCCGCCGAGGATTTTTGATTGGTGTAAACTTCCCCATAGGCTTAGAATGGGACTTTGTCGCTCGTTTTTCTGATTGGTGTAAACTTCCCCATAGGCTAGAATGGGACTTTGTCGCTCCTATTCTGATTGGCTGGTTTATGCCGACCAATGAGAATAGCTTTACAAATTTGAATTACTGTCTTTCCCGGGAATTCTCTCTATGGCAATTCCCTATGTAGTAGCCGGTCTCGGCGACGAACGCGTTGTTCGGGTTTTGAACTGCTTTATTTTTAAAAAAGTGTTCTGGTCTTTATCTGAGAATGTTTTACACTGTATAAAAATAATTTTTTGATTAATACTTCATGCCGCGTGGCGCTGAGCGCCGAGATTTGAGTGCGCTCATCTATCCATAGAGTCTAATGGGAGAAGTAGCTCGCGCTCTGATTGGCTGAGCTAGCCGAGACCCTGCTAGCTCAGCCAATAAGCTCTTTCTGTCTTTTTACTGTATTTTGAATTATCCCGCCCTGGATTCTGAGTGGTCTACACGTCTCCATAGGCTAGAATGGGACTTTGTCGCTCCTATTCTGATTGGCTGAGCTAGCCGAGCACCCGCTAGCTCAGCCAATCAGCTCTTTTCAGCATTTTTACTGTATTTTGAATTATCCCGCCGGGGATTTTGATTGGTCAGATCTTCCCCATAGCTTTTAATGGTTCACTGTCGCTCCGATTCTGATTGTCCGGTTTCTGCCGACCAATGGGGAATAGGTTTAAAGAATTTGAATTACTGTCTTTCCTGGCAATTTGCAATATCATATTTGTTGATATTGCGCCGTTCTAGAGTTTGGAAAAGTGATGTTTTTTTTTTATTATTTGTATTTTTTACGTGCAGCTCTCTTCTGACACTGTTTTCCGCCTTTATAAAGGCGATTTTTTCCTATTCATACTCCTGCTGCACGGAGTGGAGCGCCGAGATTTCTGTCGCGATCTTCGATCCGCTTCCTCGCATGTTCGGATCCTGCTTCACTTCGCCTCTGCCGGAGGATTTATACCATAAAAAACCTGTTCTGCTTGTAGTAGCTGCCGAGCGCCGCGATTTGGCGAGACTCGATGGTACATGACTTGGAATATATGAGCGCGCCGCGTCCCACCCCGGAATGCCTACACCGCGCCCCACCGCGCCCACTGCCCGCCCACTGCCCGCCCCTTCATGCGGATCGCAGCCGAAAGTGGCGAACGCTGCGTCCGACAGCGGGATTCGGGCTGGGAGGCGCAGTGTACGCCAGAAAACAGGCGTAAAGCCCTTCATACATGTCGCCCTAAATGTTTATATTGATTGCTTTGAAGCTCCGTTTGAGGAAGTATTAATTTTGCTGCCCAGAAGGTTGCTTCTATGGTTTATTGCAGGGTGGGACGCCCTGTCTGGACTGTTACATGCGGTTGTGAAACTTGGAGGTACGCTATATGTTTTTGCACCGCACAACTATATACATATAAGTGCCTGTGAATGCCCAAGTCCAGGAAGTGATGAATGAGTATTACGGGGCTTAATAATTAAGGATCTTGGTAAGCCTGCCTAAGAAAATGAGCACTCAGAGCGCTCTTGAAACGATGAAGGTTGTGAGTTTGCCTGATCAATCTTGGAGACCGGCAAGGGAGGTTCGGATGAGAGAGGTGTGTAATTTCAGATCATCAGCAGAGCGGAGAGAGCAGGTAGGGTGGTAGACAGAGATGAGGGAGGAGATGTAGGGAGGAGACGCACTGTGGAGGGCTGACACAGGGTAGAGGCATCAGTATAGCGGCTGGAAAGAAAGATGAGCCTGGCTGCTGCATTCAGGACAGATTGGAGATGGGAGAGATTACACAGAGGGAGACCAATAAGTAAGGACTTACAGTAATCAAGTGGAGAAAGAATAAGAGCAACAATAAGAGTCTGGGTGGTTTCCACAGTGAGAAAAGGATGGATTCTGGAGATGTTCTTGAGGTGCAGGTGACATGAGTGGGCAAGGGATTGGATGTAGGGAGTGAAGGACAGATCAGAATCTAGTATAACCCCAAGGCAGCGGGCCTGCTGCCTAGGAGTTATGGTGGTACCACATACTGAAACAGAAATAGCAGAGGGGGGTTGGTTAGTAGAAGATGGGATGACTAGAAGTTCAGTTTTATTGAGGTTTAGTTTCAGAGAGAGAGGACATGATTTCAGAGACAGCGGACAGACAGTCACTGGTGTTTTGTAGCAGAGCGGGAGTGATGTTATGGGAAGAGGTGTATAGTTTGAGTTCATCAGCGTAGAGAAGGTACTGGAAGCCAAATCGGCTGATGGCTTGTCCATTTGGTGCTGGTAGATTGAGAAGAGGAGAGGACCTAGAACGGGTCCCTGAGGAACCCCAACCGCTTCCCAGGGATCAGAACATGAGGGAGTGTAGCCCTTAACAGGGTCTTCAAACTCCCTAAATCCAGGAGTCCAGTCACTTTACTGCTGTTTATCAACACCATTCACCCCTGCAGTCCTTTCCCTGCTATGGGTATAGCGTTTCCCATGGCGAGTGCAAACCGGCCTATAGACACTCCATAGGCTCAGTGGTCCTCGACAACTGGGCAGCAATGTTGACCCCGGGTTCTTCTCAAACTGTCAGAAACAGACTTGGAGTGTTGGTATGAGGGGCCCAACATCCCAAATCATGTGCTTAAAAGCCAAAACAATGCAGGGCGCTTGGGCATTTTTTTCCCCATAGAAAGAACACCAAGATTGGCAGATTTAACATCGGTGCTGTTTATTCATAGGGCATGTACACTGATCCTCAATCAGCCTCCCCCTTCTCTCACAGTGTATCACTAGATATTTGAAAGACTAATATCCTCCAAAGTATGAATCTTCCTATCCTGTCTCCAAGACTTTTCTCACACTGCACTAGTTTTTGGAGTTCACTACCTTGAACAACCAAGTTCAGCCAGAACATCCACAGTTCAGTTTCTAGCTTGCTGTAAAAAAATGCATTTTTTTAATTTACCTCCCATACACTTCTATATTGTTTTCTGTGCTTAGGCATATAATGAATGGGTGACTGGCTGTTTTGTTTTAAAGATAGCTAGATTATTGCATAAACAAGCACTTTCTCTGATTCTTTCACCCCTGCATTCTCATAGACAGTTATCTCTAGTAATCCGAGCTCTCACTCACCTTGTCTGCATAAATAAATTTTTTACTTTGAAATATGATTCTGTTTGTACATTTAGGATATGTTCACATGGCATATTCACAAATCCAGCACTCATTTAGTGGTGTGTAAAATCCTCATTATTGTTCAGACAATGCGTAAAAAGAAATGAGCTGTCAGGCCGAGAAATACAAAAGTATAAAAGGCAGAAAACAGCCTCAGGCCGTTACGTGTTGAAAGTACGCACTTGCAAAAGCGTACTTTCAACAGTGCTAAGGAGGCATATTGCAATGTGTATCGGGGCACTCAGTAATTCTCCATGTGCTAAGTAGTAGGGTGATGATTTTAAGCCATGAGATCTTTCAGCTGTGCGTGCTTTTGTACAATAATCTGTAGAAAGACATTAGGTATTATGTATGAAAACTGTCTAGGTTTAAAACTTTCTTTGTTTGTTTCTTTGTTGCCCATAGCAACCAATCAGAGCTCCCCTTTATTTTTTTCACAGCACTATATGAAATGAAAGGGAAACATTGACTGTTTGGTAATGGCCAACAAAGAAAGTCCTAGATATTCATACAGTTTTCATACATGATCCCTAAATGCTTGAACTTTTCACCTATTTCATTATGTAACTTCTCATAGCAATAAGCTGTTAAATGATCTATGCATAATTGACTATAATTTGGCTTTAACATTTACATTATATATTTTCTTTCTCTATTATCGCTGTGATTCATTTTTTACATGACAAACATGAAATGTTTTATATCTAACAGACATTGACACAAACATAAAGCAGTAATATTACATTACACAATTTTTCATAATCTACACATAACTGTAACCTGCATCACAGTTTCTTTCCCTATCGTTGTAACATAATACATGGGTTAGGAAAACATGCCTGAATTCCCTGTCTTTTAAGCATGATGGCTGATTAAGTTTAATTTAAATGGGCATTAAAAGTGAGCTGCAGACAGATATAAAAGAAGGCCTGTGATACCGCCTGTCATGTATCGTTAATCACAGTTTATGATGGGTTTCATAGCACAGGATTAAGAAAATATGTTTTATGTGGTTTACCTTGTGCATTATGTCTATGAACAAGTGTCAATATTTTGCTCATTCACTGCTGTTTCCAAGGTTTATTTTCACTGTGTGGTAAGCTAAATTCCTCATGAAAGCCTTCTATCACAAGCTCACTGATCCGTGGACTGTTCCTTTTGGTTAAATTTATTTCAAGATCCCTGTTGACTTGACATTGCCAGGGTAAGACTGACTTCCAAAGAATGATCTGGTCTCATGGGGCCATCCTTCATGTTTTCCCTTATAATACAATGTACCTAATGTGTTAAAGTAAATAAGAGACACAGCACATTAGGTAATATGTGAAGTAAAAGGCCGTTATACCATAAAGAGACCTTGTACTTTGCCGTGTGATATACTTTTGATTATCTATTTCCTGAAAGGTGGAGAAAGAGAGTAACCACAATCTGTGTGGCCCTTTCCCACCATTCCTGAGTGACTAATAATTAATTTATGCCGTGTGCAATTATTCCCCTGTTAACAGTAGTTTTTCTGCACTTTCTCTTTGCTGGCTCAAGAGACACAGATGCTGAGTGTGATGTATGACTACTGGCATGAAATAGAGGAAAAACAGTGGTAAAAGACAGAGATAAAGTGAGGTTACTCTATTACTCACTAATGAATTTATGTGTTCAACACTCTTATCTGCAGCATAACTGAGACATATTTAAAGGAGCTATTAGTGTTGTTAGAGAGTAGCTATCTGCAAGTCGATTAAGTCCCTGGTGATGCCTACACATAAATGAGGTTCTAAAAAACTACATATCTTCATGTAACAAAGAAATATTTGTAGGATGCATTAAACCAAGGTTTAGAAACCTGTCTCTCAGCAGTTGTAAAGGATAAACTCCACTTACTTTTTGGCTCTTCAAGAGTTCATCTGGTCACTGACTGTCTACTAATGATTGAAGACAAGTCATACTTTTCATTAGCAGCTAAGGACTCATGCAAAGAACCTGTTAAGAGGGACAGAGAGATCCTGTAGCTTCATGCCACAGAGCCACATGGTTGTCACCATGTGTTGCTTCTATATTATTTAGATATACTCCCTTAGCAGCAATAACCGCAGAGAAAAGTACTTATGTAATATAGATCCTATTGAGCATTCCACATTTTTGTAGGATTCAAAATAAATCTGACAGAAAAAAAACTCTCAGTGAATACATGGGATACATACATTAGGTAAAGTATGCATGAGTGGGATTCCAATTATTTTACAAAGGTTCCCTATTTAGTGCTCGATGGTTGTGAAGTAGAGTGTTGCAGAAAATTATTCCTACTCTCATATTCAAGTAGTGACTTAAAGGGGTTTTATCATTTCATTAAATGGTCTTCAGAATAAGGGGACAGTGAAAACAAGCAGCTGTGCAATTGGATGTCATTAGCAAAGCTGTCTTGTATTCACAGTATTCCTTATCTTGTGTTTTTTTTTACCCCTGGTATATCCAGTGTGGTCAAATCCCTCTGGATCCCTCCTCCCTTTCATTTCACTAGCTGAGAGCTCATTTACATTCTGTACAGCCCCCCCACCCCCCTCCCGGTCGATTCATGGAGCTGTGTCTGTCACTCAGGGTAAGGGATCGTCACATTTTCACTTTATACAGGCAGAAGAAACAGAATTACACTGAAGGGCTTACACAATCATAAATAGG
>JAODAL010068425.1:0-16811 GCA_025379985.1 Phyllomedusa bahiana
ATTAAAAAGGAGGTATGAAATGAGATCATGGCAAAACCCCTTTAAAAATGGCATATTATTTACTTACAATCACAGAAGAAAGAATATTTACAGCTACAAATACAGTAAATTGTACTGTTATCACATCAATATGCAGAAGAGCCCCATTACCATACAGTGGAGATTGCACAAGTGCAAAAATATTAATTAACAACCACTTACACACCTACTATCCATGAAGGGGGTGATTGCTAGTATTACAATAGCACATAGACAAGGTGTCAATACGTGTGGCGCACCATGCTGGCTTACAGCCTTTGGTGATGCCCATACTATATGATCAGTCAGGCTGTCCTGCATACTCCAAATGCCCAACACAATATGCCAGTAATTGTATACTACCTCTGTATGAATCGTAGGCGTATGAATAGTTGTTTATAAATGGTTTTGCATAATCTCCTTACTGCCTTTGTACAATAAGTATGGCCTTCTTTTGAAACACTAAATAAGATCACAAAGCAATAGAAAATTAAAATGAAAGTACGAACAATGAATTAATGACATTTATGTTAAAGGCATTGTTTACTTTGAATAACTCCTTTGTTAGAAAGTTCCCACAATAATCATCTGCAATCTATGAAAGAACTTGAAAGGAAGTGTTCAACTTTCCTGCAGCACCATCAAAACGGAGAGGAAAGCATCGGGTTGTCAATGTAATGCATGGTTAAGGTTCCTCCAGAAAATTACTGCCCCAACTCGGGGCCAGAAAAGGGAGGCTCTATTTAAAAACCATTTTTCAAACCAGCAACCCCCCCTTTTAAACATGATATAAGTGAGACAGATTTTAGTGATCATTTAGAAAAATGAACTCACCAGTAAACATGATTGTTTTTTCATGTGGTTGTTAAATTTGGGAGAAGGGCATTCGGGTGTGATGGGTGAAACATGAACAGGGTTTCTTCAAACTCCTACAGACAGAACATGACATTTTTATATAACTCTGACTCATAAAAACTGTTATAGATTTATTACTGATAAAGAATAAACAGTCAGAGGATCACAAGGCTACAAAAATATAAATATTAACTACTTTTTTTTCAAAGCTTTTTATGGAAGGTTCCCTATCCTTAAAGGGATTAATTGGCCAAAAGGTAATTTTTACTATATTTCAAATTGATTATACTTACTGTATATACCTAAAAAATCCTTTTTCTTTCTCAAGACTTGGTGGGTCAAAAGCAAATTGAGGATTTGTTACAACCAACAGAGGGCGCTGTGGGCTTCTCAGCCCCTTTCCCATAATGCCTTGTGATATGCAGATGCTAATTAGAGGCGAAAAGGCAAAACAAAAACCTACAAAGCCGTTCGCTTCGGTGCTCTCCTTAAGGAGAGAAACTTTTCCCCCTTTCCTGTATATACCCGAGTATAAGCCGATTTTTTCAACACAAACATGTGCTGAAAAACCCCTCCTCGGCTTATACTCGAGTCACTGTAAGCGCTCGGGCACTGAGTTGGCCTGGGCGCCGGCAGGGACACTTCTGCTACATACGACTCATCAGGGAGCGCATATAGCAGAATGCCGAGTGAGCCGACAGCGTCCGGCGCTGTCGGCGATCCCTTCAACTGTATGCGACTCCTCCGGAGCGCATACAGGAGAAGATACCACTGTGGAGCAGAGAGCAAGCGCTCCCTGCTCCGCAGTGGACTCCGGACGACCGCAGACTCGTGGCTGTCCAGAGTTTCCGGCACAGGCAGCGTGTATCATCACCCTGCCTGTGCCTGAAGATGGAGCAGAGCGCTCGGGAGTCGGAGCAGCGAGGGAGCGAGGTAAGTGTGTGTATTTTTTTTAAACTGCCTATGGGGCCATATATCTGCCTATTACCTGCCTATTGGGCCATATACCTGCCTATGGGGCTATATACCTGCCTATGGGGACACATATCTGCCTAGTACCTGCCTATGGGGACACATATCTGCCTATGGGGACATATAACTGCCTGTACCTGCCTATGGGGGACATACCTGCCTATAACCTGCCAATGGGGGACAAATACCGGCCTATAACCTGCCTATGGGGGACATATACCTGCCTATAACCTGCTATGGGGGACATAAACCTGCCTATAGGGCCATAAACCTGCCTATTACCTGCCTATGGGGCCATAAACCTGCCTATAACTTGCTTATGGGGCCATATACCTGCCTATGATCTGCCAATGGGGACATATACCTGCTTATAATCTGCCAATGGGGACATATACATGCCTATAACCTGTCTGTCTATGGGGGACATATACCTGCCTATACCGGTCTATGGGAGACATTAAACTGCCTGTGTAATTTTATTGGTATCCATTTTTATTTTTGAAATTTAACAGTAGCCGCTGCATTTCCCACCCTAGGCTTATACTCGAGTCAATAAGGTTTCCCAGTTTTTTGTGGCAAAAGTAGGTACCCCGGCTTATACTCGGGTCGGCTTATACTTGAGTATATACGATACTAATATAATTTTTAGAATGATTGCTGTCTTGGTGTCCAAATAACAGCATCAGTCCAGCTCCACTTCTGGGTTTGTTTCAATACAAGGGTTTTTATCCCCAAACCCATTATGCTGGATGGTGCCGAGTAATGTACTGGACGTTGTCAGGCTGTATGGATCAGTTCTAAATATCGCTGTGTCAGAAGAAACCCAGAAGTGGAGTGGAAGCAGCAGTAATAGCAGCTGTCCTACTGAGAGTATATTCGTTAAGATAGGTTCACTCATTGCACTTTTTTGCGTTTTGCAACTGCATTAAAGTTAAATTAATTACAAAACCAAAGAAGACAGCTGTGTGGGGAGTTGCCACGGCTTTCTTTTTTTATCATATACTTTTTATTGGTCATATAAAAATTATTAGCAAGGTAAGGCACATACCGTTATAAGACCAGATTTTAACTTTTAACCCCAACAACATCCCATGCCCCCAACCCAATCCATCTCCAGATGCATATCACCATTATAAACGTATAATATTTCAAAATTATTAACCTTCAGACAATACCAGTTACAATAAAGCTGTATCTGACTACTGGACGGTCTCCATCTACACAATCCCTATAATCAAAATCCCTGGCAATTCTACACTGAAATCCCCACCACTAGGTTCACAGAAGCAAGACCCGGTGTAGCAAGCCATTTAGCCCATATTTTATACTCAAGTACGATCAGCCAATTTACTTGATAAACTCCTGTTCTGACGGAGGGTCTTCATGCCACTGCTTTCTTATTCTTTCACTTGCAGTCATTTAACCTTTGGAAGTCCCTAGACACTTTAAGGAGTGGGTGAGGAGGTGAATATGTCTTTTGTGTCACGAGAAATGAAAGGGAGCAGTAAAAGCAACTATATTCCGACTTAGATGTGGGATATGTTCCAGAAGCAAGTGTACATTGTGAGACTTTTTAACAAGTCTCCAACAACAAACTCCAAATGTGATGTGAACAGTGCCTAAGTTGTCTTGAATATTCTTAAAAATTGGAATGAAAAATAAAGTTGTAAGAAAAAGTTAAACTACCCTGATTTTTCTGTACTGTATTTTCTCACCAGGCTGCTTCCCCGAGACATCGGCTGCTTTGCACTCTCTCGGTCAGGCTGTGGGTGGGTCTACAGCAGCGATTAGCACATTTAGCTCTCCTACTACTAGCTGAGACATTACAAAGACATAAATGCAGGAGATTTAATCTTCAGTAAGCAAAGCTAAAAGTGTTCCAAGGAGTGAAAACAATTGCTTATCTGTAAACAAGAGTTTACAAGAGTGAGCTCAGTTCATGGTGACATCACTCCCTACTCTGTCTTATCAGCAACGAAGATATAATCATAAACAAAGAAATCTGCGTGCACCCAGAGCAGATGAAATTTCTTATCTCTTGACCAAGGTAAAATAAAAAAAAATCAATGTATTTAGAAAATTCTTCAATTACTTTCTCCTGCATTTAAAGGCTAATCTCTGTAGTGACAAACCCCTTTAAGAATGAACTGAAAATAGAGAACAAGCAAAAAGAATAATGAGGAAGAATTACACAGATGATATAATTTATATGATCTTTAAATAAAAAAATCTGTTAATCAAAGATGAAGCTTTACTTTAATAATGTAAGTGGTTTACCATCCCCCTGCAATATGTATGTGCAGCACTGAGGATTATGATTCTACTTATACCCCTTAAAAACTAAAATCTCCTAATGGCTATTATAACCTAGGTTTGTGTAAAGTGAAATAGTCAGAGACTTACACTGCTGTTGGATTCTGGAGAGCTTACCCCCCAGAACAGAAATGTTGAGCGATGATCTCCTGTATTCAGCACGGCAGGGTTTTGTCTGACAATTCCCAAATTCAGCTCAGACTCCCACTGCAAAGCCCCTCTGTTGCTGTCTACAATAATGACCTAAACACACAAATTATTTGGGAATAAGAGACAGACAACAATAGGAATATTACTTATACAATAATATAACTGTAAAAACTGACCAATATATTGTAAGTTTAAAGATAAATACATTGTTTAATTTTTTAAATATATTTGTGAGATTGTGTGAATTTTTTCTATATGGTCAGGAAATATGAATACATTTATCATTGTTTACAATATTTCTCACTGCTGATCAGCAAAGGAAGCTAATATGAGAAAGTGGTGAAACCAAGCATCCTGTAAAATGGTTACTGCCAAACCGGTTTGCCCCTCTCCCTGCTGGTGACCTTATCCTTTGTGGGAGGAGGGTAGTTTTTGCAATAGTTCTGTGCAGCATCATTTTGTGGTGTCTTTATAGTGCTAAAGTACAGCTGCTGCAAATAATGGGGCAGATCTCTGAATTTTATGGACATAAAATCCCCAGTATATTACGGTACCAGCAAAGTGGATGACATTTTAACAAATCTCATCCACAAATTGCTTCAATTAATCTACACAAAATCTTCACAGCAACTGTGTTTTGTTGTGAAACCTTTGCAGATTTATTATGGATTTTTTTCCTTGACCTCAATGAGAAAATAAAATCTTCAATAAAATTTATTGTTACAGATTTTGCTGGGGATTATTTGCTCCTGCATTCAAATTGAAAATCCACATCCTTTCTAAAATGCCATAAAACGGAGTGAGGTACAGCTGCTCTTTATATAACGCCTAGTGTAAGGCAATGTTCACACGGCTTATTTCGGCGCGGATTGGCGCCGTACTGCGCGCCGGATTTGCGCTGCAGTACGGCGCCAATCCGTCGCAGTAATTACGGTAATCCACTGTTCTCATAGAGAACAGTGGATTCCGTCGCTCCTACCCACTCGGCGAATCCGCTGGGCGGGGAGAAACTGACATGCACATTATCCAGGCGCAATACGCGCCGTGGATAATGCAAGTCTATGGGGCCGGCGGGCGGCTCCCCCGCCGCGCTCCGCCCCGCCCCTTATTCAAGCCGGAATTGCAAACGCAATCCGGCTCGCAATTACGGCTTGAATAAGCCATCTGAACATTGCCTAAGAGGTATCTTTGTAGAAATTACCAAGTGTGAATGTTCTTCTTTATATAACATACATGACAGCATGGGAACATATTGGAGTTTTTCTCTACATAATATACAGCACTTTCCACATTGCAATGTGACTGTATTACTGGAGTCCACTCTCCATATGTACAAGGTAATGTAAACATATCCATTACCCGACAGAAATCAAAGACTATCATTTTGGCCTCCATTCGGTAGTATACACTGGTGCTACTTGACTTGAAATAAGTCAGTTGGCATGTCTTATAGGCCCTTATTGATCTGTGAAAAGACAAGGAGTAACAGGGATATAGAGACAAGGCCATGCTCTGTTGGTTTACATTTTTTGCACTGTGAGAAAAAAGAAGAAGTCTGCTTATGCGGGCTGAGCATGTGTGCTTACAGTAGGTGGTTGTTTAAAATTAGCCAGTAGTGAGCATTTCCCCTTCCCTGCTCAGGTCAGGCTAAGGGCTGGTCATGGTCATGGCAGTTGTTTCAGGGCTCCAAAATGATGGCTCATTGCTCCACATCCCATTATTGTCAAGTAGTGAAATATGTATGCCAGAGTATGCAAAGTTTACTGTAGATATGGCTCAAATATAGGAGGTAGGGTCAGCAGACGTCCCTACTCTCCTGTGTGTGCTGTACAGCATCTTTGTGCCATGCAGTGACACTCTACAGAAATGCTATTACAGATGTATCGTCCAAACAAATAATTATAAAAGGGGTTGTCCAGCTGTTACAAACTATATTAAAATGAAAAAAAAAAGGAAAAATTATACCTTTTGATTTTTCACCACTGATGCTCCACAGCGATCTGCTCATTTTCACTTTCAGATTCTCGTCCCGGCACGCAGGAGGGGCTTGTGCGCTACAGTAAGCAAACCTCTCCTGCTTGTTGGGATGAGGATCCTGAAACTGCCAATGAGGCCCATTGCACACATGGACTAAAATTTAGATTTTTGTACTTACCGTAAAAATCCTTTTCTCGTTAGATTCATTGGGGCACACAGCACCTTGGGTATAGGCCCTCGCCCTGTAAGGCGGACACTAGACAGAAACCAAGAGTGTTGGCGCTGTGTAGGTGGGCTATTTCCCTCCTACTGACGCATGCTACTAAGGAACTCCATATTCTGCCACGGGTCCAGGCAAGATCTGTCGCAGTTGACAATCCACCAAAAACCATTAAGGAATCCAGGGTGATCCTGATGCTGTTCAGGTTAACGCTTCTCGATGTGGCCTTCACAACAAGGTTATCCAGGTAAGGGATAATGGCAATCCCCCTAATGCGAAGAATCGTCATGACCCTTGGCGCTGTAGCTAGGCCAAATGGTAGAGCCAAGAACTGGAAATGCAGTGAACCCATTGTGAAACGAAGGAAACCGTGGTGGGACTAGGCGATAGGATTGTACAGGTAAGCGTCCTTGATGTCTTATGGCCGTGCCGTGTTTTTTGGGAACCGTAAAAAGGTTGGAATAAAATCCCTGAAAATGCTTGGATTCGGAGGACTGGGAATAATTATGTCATGAAGGAAAAGGGCGTGGATTTCCTGGAAAAAAGCTGATGCCTGTACAGGAGAGGAGGGCAGGGAAAAAAAAACCTAAAAATATTGAGCTGGGGAATACAGTCAATCCTGTATCCTGATGAGAGGACATCTCAAACCCAGGCATGGTTGACCTGGGTCTGCAAGACCACCTGGAACTGGAGGAGGCAGCCCCTCAACCAAGAGAAACCTTTGGGTGGGGGAAAACCCTCAGTCCAAGGGAGGCTTGGCACGTGGGCGTTTTGGGCTGAAATTGCCAGGAAGGTTCCAGCTTAGCGAATGGCCTCTTGGACCCCGTAAAACGGTAGTCCTTTTTCCCCCCACAGACCTATAGGCGAACTCCTTAAAGGTTGAGGTGCCAGATGCTTGCCCCTGCTGAAGTTGTTTGGCCCAGACTGTGCAGGTCTTGTTATCCCAGGAGGAAGCAAAGGCAGGCTGCAGGGTCGCCCGAGAGACTTCAAAAGGGAACTTGCACAACACCTCAATCCACTTGTCAGCATAATCTTTGAGCGGCATCACATCTGAATGGTGGAATGGTGGTGCTCTTAAGAAGGTCGGAGACCCATGGATTGATGGACGGAAACCCCCTACCATTTGGCCACGATTTCCTCAGGAAAACGGAAAAGGGCTAAGGGCATTAAGCTGCTTGGTAGAGGGTAAATCACTGTCAGGATGTTTCCTCTCCCTGGAAAGGAGTTCCTCAAACTCAATGTGAGTAGGGAACACCAAACGCTGTTGCGCTTAAAGGAAATTCCTCATCCTTAATACGAAGGTAGTCTCTGAAAGCCGGGACAAGGGCTTGAACAGCAGCTGCCATTCCGTCATCTGTCTGGCTCAGCGTCAAAATCGTCCCCAAAAGAGGCCATGTCCTGAAGGGAGACCTCTATATTCACCAAAGATCTGTCCGGAGAAAGATCAGGCAACGCAGAGGACAAGGAAAATCTAGTCCTTTTATGCGAACTAACTCTATGGGATAAGCTATGCATAGATCCTTGGGAGGTGCTAGGTTGGGCAGCAAGCTGAGACGGCAAGCGATTCATGGCCGAGACCATGACCTGGGATGGACCGGAGCTGCGCCGATCCGACATGGCGGTGGGGAGACCTGTGAAGGCTCCCGTCACTTACATTTCCCAGCGTGCCCCACTTCCGGCCGTAGACAGGAAGTGGGGAAACCGCCATCTTTGTACACACTAATGCATTGCCTATGCAATGCATTAGGCTGTATTAACATTCGCGTCCCCTTGTGGTCAAGCACCATAGGGGGACTAAATGTTACAGTGAAAAAAATAAAGTTTTAAAGTACCAAAAAAAAAAAAAAGGTATTAAAAGTTCAAATCACCCCCTCCTTTCCCCATTTTACAAATAAAATCATTAAAATAATAAAAAAGTTACACATATTTGGTATGGCCGCGTCAAACAATGCCCGATCTATAAAAATATAACATCCCTGAGAAACCCTCTCTCAACTTGGAGGGAGAAACGGGTCGGGATCAGACCTTTCGATACAAGGACAGTAAGATCTATGATGTATATTAGTATTTAATTCTTGCAGTATTTGTATATGGCATGACTATCAAGTGTTCCTGTGACTACCTGATATTTGTTTATTTGTGAGGGCGGTATAGGGATAGCCCTCTAGTGGTGGGGCCGTCATTTTTTGGGGCGATGTCCCCGCTTGTTTTGTAGGACCAGATTTAGAGTGAGAATAGACTGTCAAAAAGTGTGCCTACTCAGGTGTTATGTACCATGGTGGTCATCAGATAATCTATTACACTGTTGTATGGCCATATTGTGTCTAATTTTTTTCCCAGTGTGGGTGATAGCATGTTAAATGACACATTTAGTGAGGATAAATATATTTTTTAGCTTATATATATTAAAAGTTATATTTTAGAGTAGAAATTGATCTTCCCACAGAACCAGTCTTCTGAAAGATGGTCCAGCGAATGCCATCACAAACAGAGATCCTCAGCAAGGTGGGGAGGTCAGGTATCCCTTTCCCACCCTTTAAAGGATCCTTGTACTTGAGGCTCTGCTTGACTCGATCCTGGCTGAAAACCCCAGATGAATCGGAAAGCGGCTCTGGTAATAGCCTTGCAAAAGGTGGCACGGTGGGTGAGGGGGGGGGGGGGGGGGGCAGGCCTGTGCGGTGTAATGGAGCACAGATAGAACTTCATTATGCAGAACCAGCTCTTTGACCATCATGGTGAGCTGTCTAAGGCTCTGCAAGCCGATTCATTGTTTGAGTTTGGTCAAGCGATCCAGTCAAGATTTTAGGGGCGGTCCTTCCTTACTGGACAAGACTCCAAGAATTTTGATGAAATTCAGCTTGATGGAAAACGGGAAAATGGCAGAGGTAGACAGCTGCCAATTTCTGAAGATCATAGCCTCTGACTTCCCGCAGGTGACTTTAACTCCTGAACCCTTTAAACCGAACACCCGAAAGGTCGGAAAAGAACGCCATCACCAAAAGGGCGCTAAGCGCAGAATACCTTTAAAACGTTATCCCCCGTAGAGCCAAGGCACGTACCCGTAGTGCCGGGTCCCAGTTTAAAGAGCCTGTTACTAATAGTTGAAACAAAACAAATTTTAAGATCTACGGACTTACCCCAACCCCCCCCCCCCCCCCCCCCCCACGTGACCACAAGAGGGAAACTGATGAAAAATTGAAAAAACGGATAAAACAAATTTGGAAACCCTGAGCCTGGGAAAACCTTTTCCAAAGAAAATTAGGTAAAACAAAAAAACTGCCCCAAACTGCATTTTGGGCACAAAGTCCCTTAAAATTCTGGGGCAGAGTACAATTTTCAAGACTCCGAGGAATTCTAAAGGGGAAAAATCTCTGCCCATGTGAGAAAGTTTTGGCCCTCAGCCCACGGGTTTTGCAAGAGTTTAAACCCCTTACCAAACTTTTGGGCCGAAACTCAAAAGGGCAATTCGGGGGGGGTTTTCCCCCCCCAAATTGCCCGAAATGAGTACGCCCAAGCAGATTTTGCGCGTTTCCAGGGGGAGCGCGCAAGACGCGGCAGGGGAACCAAGGGAAATATTCCCCGCCGACATCTTTCCCGCACCCCCCAGGGCCCCGGAAGGAGCCCCGGGCCCGGGGGTTTAAACCCCCCCGATTCGCACATCGCGGCTGGGGGCCCGGAAAGGAGTGAGCTCCTTTTTGCCTGCCAAACCCCGGGCCCGCAGTAACGGCGCTGACCCCCGTTTTACTAAACTCCACCAAAACACCCCAAACGTTGAATGACAGCGGGGGTTTTCCTGGAAAAAACGATCCCCTTTACAGGAAGGGGGGCGGAAAAAAAAAACCAAAAAATATTGAGGGGGGGAAAAATACAGTAAATTCCTGTATCCTAAATGAAGGACATCCCCAAACAAAAGGGCAAGGGTTGACCGGGTTTCTGCAAGACCCCCCTTTGGGAACTGGAGGAGGCGGGCCCCCTCAACCAAAGAAACCTTTGGGGGGGGGAAAAAACCCCCCTTTCCAAGGAGGTTTGGGGCCACGGGGGCTTTTTGGGCTAAAAATTCCCGGGAAAGGGGTTCCACTTAGCGAAGGGCCCCCTTGGCCCCCCCGAAAAAAAGGGTAGCCCCTTTTTTTTTCCCCCCACAAAACCTTTTTAGGCGAACCCCTTTAAAAAGGTTTGAGGTGCCAGAATGTTTGCCCCGCAAAAGGGTTGTTTGGCCCAGACTGGTGCGGTCTTTTTTACCCGGGAGGAAGCAAAGGCAGTTTCGGGCCCAGTAAGTCTATGATGTATTTTTAGAAATTTAATTCTTGCAGTATTAGAAATATGGCATGACAAAAAGGGTTTTTCCCTTGACTACCTGATATTTTTTTTTTGGGTGAGGGGGGGGTATAGGGAAAGCCCTCAGTGGGGGGGCCTTCCTTTTTTGGGGGATGTTCCCCCCTTTTTTTTGGTGGGAAACCAGATTTAGAGTAAAGAATAACTGTCAATAAGGGTGCCTACTAAAGGTGTTATGTCCCAAAGGGGTGGCATCAAAATAATCTTTTTACCCTGTTGTAAGGCCCATATTGTTTTTTTTTTTTTTTTCCCCCATGTGGGTGTTTGCATGTTAAATGCCCACTTTTTAGTGAGGATAAAAATATTTTTTAGCTTATAAATTTTAAAATTTTTAATTTTTTTGAAGAAATTGACCCTTCCCCCAGAACCAGTCTTCGGGAAAAAATGGTCCAGGGGGAATCCCATCACAAACAGAATCCCACCCAAAAGGGGGGGTCAGAGGGCGTTTTTTTTTTTTTAAAAAAAAATTGGTGCTTTAAAATAAAAAAACTACAAAAATTTGGGGGTTATCCCCTTTAATCGTCTCAAACCCACAGAGAAAAAAACTAACTTTCACAAAAACCCCAATGGTGAACGAAAAATTAAAAAAAAAAATAAAAAACACTGCTAGGATTGCAGTTTTTTTTCTTCACCCTGGCCTTCCAAAAAAAAAGGTTTAAAAGGGGTTCAAAAAGGGTCTTTTTCCCCCTCAAAAATGTTACCAAAAAAAAACGTCCCAAATTTATCCCGCAAAAAAAAAAAATCCCTATAACAGGGTCCCTAAACAAAAAAAAAAAAGTTATGGCTCTCCCGACTTTCGGTGATTTCCAAAAAGTGTTTTCCCCCTTTTAAATAAGTGTTTTTATTTTGTAAAAAGCAAAAAACATTAAAAAAAATATACAAAAGTTTGGGATCGCTGTAAACGATCAACCTTCTGGGGGAAAACAAACATGTCATTTTTTAAATGCCAAAAAAGGAAACCCTTGTAAAAAAATAAAAATAAAAAAACACTACCAAAAGGGTTGCTGTATTTTTACAAAATGCCCACAAAAAAAAACCCTTAAAAAAAAAGTGATCAAACATCACATGGGCCCCCCTTAAAAGGTACCCCAAAAAAAACATCAACTCATTTTCGAAAAAAAAAAGCCCACAACACTCCATATGGGAAAAAAAAAATTTAAAAAAGCTATGGCCCGTCAGAATAGGAAAAAAAAAAAAAAAAAAAAACAAAATAAAAAAACGGGAAATTTTTTTTAAAACCGCTTTTAAAATTTTGGAAAAAATAAAAAAAAACGTAATAAAAAACTTTATAAAATTTAAATCATTTTAATTGTACCCACCCCCCTAGTTTAAAAA
This sequence comes from Phyllomedusa bahiana, assembly GCA_025379985.1. Classification (NCBI taxonomy): domain Eukaryota; kingdom Metazoa; phylum Chordata; class Amphibia; order Anura; family Hylidae; genus Phyllomedusa; species Phyllomedusa bahiana. Next base: position 12,173 of record JAODAL010068425.1, read on the forward strand.
TTTTTTCCCGTCATTTATCCCGTATGGCGAATACTTTTAAAAAAGAAGCCCAAAAACAATGACGGGAAATTGGGTTTTCCCCCCTTCCCCCCCCTTTTCCCCTGGCCCAAAAACTAAAAAAAAACTACGGGGCAAACCCGGGAAACCCCCAAAAAGCACAATACACCCTTAAGGGGATCCCTGAGGGTTTTGAATTTCCCAAAAAAGGGAAAACTTCTGGGAAAGGGTTTCCCCCCTGTTCTACGGGACTTTGGGGCTTTGCAAAGGGAAAGCGGGGCATGGCCCCACCAATATCTGTGCGCCAAAAAGCCCAAAAAGCGCTCCCCCCCCTTGTACCCCCTGCCTGCCCCAAACAGCATTTTACACCCCCATTTTTTAAAATATTCCGAACTTGGGAAATTGCGTAACCCAATTTTGGGGGTTTTTTTCCAAGATTCCCCTTTGGGGAAAAATTAAACTTTTTCAGCTAAAATTGGGAGATTATTGGAAAAAATATTTTTTTTGTTTTTTTCAAGCCGAACGCTAAAAAAAATTTTTTTGAAACGCCCCTTTGGGGTCGAAAATACTCACTTTCACCCTGGATTAAAATTCCCCAAAAAGGGGGGTAGTTTTTTTCCCAAAATGGGGTTTTTTTTAGGGGTATTTATTAAGTTTGGAACCTTTTGGGTTTCCCCCAAACCGAAAATTTGGGCCCCCAAATAAAATTTTAATGAAAAGAGGCCCCCGAGTCCCCCTTTGGGTGCTTTCCCCCCTATTCTTTGGGCTTGTGGTTTTAGCTAAAAAATGCACTAGGGGCCCCATATGGGGGTAAACTCAAAAACAGCAGAAAACCCGGGGAATCAATATTTTTTTGCCCTTTTTCCCGATCACATTTACTTTTTCTTGTCAAAAAAGTATAAAAATTTTAAAAACCGCAAAAAAATTTAAAAATTTTTAAATTTCACTTCCACTTTGCTTTAATTCCCCCGTGAAACACCCCCAATGGTTAAAAAAACCCTTCCCAAATTCCGGGTTTTTAATACTTTAAGGGGTGTATTTTTTTTAAAATGAGGGGCAAAAAATTTTGGGGGTATCTAACATACAGGTTTAAACAAAATTTACGTTTGAAAATGGACTGGGGCCCTAAAAAAAATGTATAATTTTCAAAATTTTTTTGAAAAATTTTAAAATTACTACTTTAAAAATTTTTAAAAACCCCCTAATGGTTTGTAAAAAAAAAAAAAAAAAAGACATTTAAAAAAAAAGAAGCCAAAATACAGCAACATAAGGTAGATGCTAGTTATAAACTATTTTTGGGGTGGGGAAAACTATCTGCTTACATGGGAAAATTTTTTTAAGTTTTTAAATTGGGAAATTTTTCACATTTTTTAACCCTAAAATTTTTTATTTTTCACAAAAAAACAATCATTTTTTTTACCAAAATTTTTTACTAATTTTTTACACAATGGGGGTAACAGAAAAACTCTGAATCACATGGAAAGGTTTAAAATGTCAAAAAAGGTTTTTCTCACATAAAGGGAAAACATGACAATTTTAAAAATAGGGGTTTTGGCTAGAGGCCCCAAAAACCCGGCTCCGGCGGGAAGGGGTTTAAAGAAACCCAAAAAACACAGCTAAAAAAAAAATACTGAACGTCTAAAACAAAGGCCCGAGTAATTTTAAAAAATGGCTTCAAAGAGCCCGGGTCTAAAAACCCCATTGAACATCTTGGAAGGAGTTTGGGAAAAATGCAAATCTAAAAGAAAGGGAATCCCTTTAAACCTGGAAAAAATGGGTAAAGTTTTGCCCCACGAGAAGCGGACAAAATACCTTTGGGCAGGTTTCAAGGGCTCATTTAGATTATAGAAAATTTGTTTGCTTGCAGTTTTATTGCCTCAAAAAGGTTGTGCAATTAAAAAGTAAATTAAGGAAAAAATCATTTTTTGTTTCCCGACAAATTTTTATTAGTTTGCTTTTTAAAAAAATTTTTTTGTTTTAAAAACCCCAATTTTAAAAGCAATGTCTGATTTTTATAAATTTACATGTAAAATTACTTTTGATTTTTAAATTATTTCAGCGACCAAATTTTGGGGGTTTTTTTTTTTTAAAGGGGTTTTTCCACGATTTTCATTCATACCTCCTGCATCCAGCTCTTTGTGCTCAAAAAAGGGGGCGTTGGGGATTTTTTTTTAATTGGGATATCGGGCCCAGCAGGATGACAAAACCAGGCCCTTTTCCCTTCTCTAGTGGGAAAGGGAAAAGGGCCCTTTTTATGTTTAAAACATTGTGAATAGCTGAGAGGTAACGTTTTTGCCTCCAGGCACAAGGGTCCTAAGTTCCAATCCCTGCAGGAACCGAACCTGTGGGTTTTTTTTCTCTTTATCAATGCACATATCTCATTGAGGTTTCTTTTTTATTTATTTGCACTGTTTGACTAATTACTAAGGAGTACAGAGGAAGGGAGTAGAATGACAGCACCTGGGGTTTGAACACTCAGTAGCTGCCAGAGAGGAGAAGTTAGTGATGTCTGAGCATTTGTGACCAGGACTGAGAAGCCCTCAGCCCTGGTCGTATCCCCTGGAGACGAGCTGTAAACAATGGATCACTAAAGGAGCAGCTAAAACAAAATTGGTGCAGAATTTTTAATAATAATGAATGGTGAAAATGTTTGTTATTTCATTTGCAAGCTTCCCACATTAATTTTACTTCGTGGCAAAACCCCTTTAACAGAAAGGTACCAACAATTTTATCTATGTGTGCATATATACTTATTCAGTGATATCTAGTAATACACACATTAAAGAGAATTAATGTATTTGTAAAGTAAGCACAACAAACCTTCTTTTTGTTTATTCCGGTGTCAAGCTCCATCATTATAGATAACACATCTCTCTTGAAAAACCCCACAGCTGGTTTACTAGATAAATAAAACACAAAATAGTTAACACAATTTGTATGTACAGATGAGTGTCCTTTATTAGAGCAAATAAAACTGATTAATAGCATCTAAAAGTAAAGTCCCTTGTTTTATGTGACAATGTTTGATGTAAAACATTACATAGTTACTTCAATTAAAAAAGACCATATATTGTATGTCCATAACTTTCTTTGTAAACTAATTCCCTAGGTAAAAATTCCCTGCAGCCTAAAAAGTGATTTCCTTTGCACATTTTTGTTTAGTGGGATGGGCCTCACACCATACAACTATCCATTGAGGGAAATTCCCCTTGTGGAAATTCTTAGTGTCTTGGGTAGGCTGGGGCCAAAAGTTGATTTGATACTTTTTTGAAAGTTTTCCCCACGGCACTTTAAAAATTGTGTCACTTTTTTAAACAAATGTCTCGGCACAAAAGTGTCTTAGCCTCGCCACTTTTAAAATGGCAAAATAAAACGCGAAGTTTTCTGATTAAATAGGGTTAGTGATGCTTAATCCCTTAAGGACCCGGCGGTTTTTTTTTGGTGACACGTTCGTTTTTCCCTCCTTGCCTTCTGAAACCCATAACTTTTTTTTTTTTCCCCCACATAAACTTTTGGGTTTTTATTTTTGCAGACAAATGTATTTTCTAAGGTGTTTTTCCCCCAAATACTTAGAATAACGGAAAAACCGAAAAAAATTCCAAGTGGGACAAATTGTAAAAAAAAAAATTATTTTTCGCCTGTTTCTGGGTTTTGCTTTTACGGGTTCAATCTTCAGTAAATATATGTGTTTATCGTATTCTACGGGTTGGGTTCGCACCCGCAATATCAAACATGTAGGGGTTTCCCTTATGTTTTGGTAACCCCCTAAAAAAAAAATTCCAAACATTTACTATTTTTGAAATTTGCCACGGCCCATTTTGTGCGCCCCTAACTTTTTTGTCCCAACACCTACGGACATCATGAGGGGGGATTTTTTGCGGGCTGGTGCTTTTTTTTCGCTAGCAGTTTTAAATGCTGAAATTTTTTTGATCACTTTTTTCCATTTTTTGAGTGACGTAAAATGACCAAAAAACGCAATTTTGGGTTTGGAATTTGTTTTTTTTAGGGGTTCACGTACGGGATAAAAGTGTTTTTTTTTTATAAACCCGGATTTTTCGGACCCCCGGCAATTTTCCAAATATGGGGGTTTAACTTTTTATTATTTTAATATTTTATTTGTAAAAAAGGGGAAAGGGGATATCGAACTTTTTTTTTTTTTACTTAAAACTTTTTTTTTTTACTGCAACATTTAGTCCCCCCAGGTGCTTGACAATAGGGGGGGCCGATTGTTTTAAAACAGCCTAATGCATTTACAATCATTAAGGTTACAAAGATGGCGGTTTTCCCACTTCTGTCTACGTCCCAAGGGGGCAAACTGGGGAAATGTTTGTGACGGGAGCCTTCACAGGGGTCCCCCCCGCCTGTCCCCTTCGTTCGGATCGGCGCAGATAGCTCGCTGTACCCATTTACCGTAACGATCGGTGCGCGGCACTACGCATTCACAGACCCGCGGCCCTCTTTTCCGCGGTGTCTGACGGGTTTTTAAAAAGCGCCAGTGGGCGGAGCCAACCCGCCGGGGCTGTTACTTTCGGGTGTTAGTGGCGATCAGCTCAACTCCAGGGTCAATAAGGGGGTTAAAAAAGATCAAGGAAAGACTGTAATTCTTTGATGGGGCTTAAAAAGAATCACAAAGAGTATGTAA
>JAODAL010068426.1:0-16811 GCA_025379985.1 Phyllomedusa bahiana
TAAATAGTTTGGGGGTTTTTAAGTTTTTGTAGATGCTGCGTCAATAAACAGTGCGGGTGCGCAAAAGTAAAAAAACAGAACTGTTATGTTTTGATATAAAAACTGTATTTTTTGCCCTTTAAAATTCCCTGTGGTGAATATGAATTACTGTTTTAAGATTTACTAGATGCTGCGTCAATGAACAGTTGGGTGCGCAAAATTTAAAAAAAACACGAACTTTTTTGTTTTATATAATAAACGGTTTTTTTTGCCCTTTCAATTCCCTGTGGTGAATAAGAATTGCTGTTTTAAGATTTATTAGATGCTGCGTAAATGAACAGGCTGGGTGCGCAAAAGCAAAAACAGAAAATGTTATGTTTTGATATAAAAAAAACTTTTTTTTTTGCCCTTTCAATTCCCCTGTGGTGAATATGAATTGTGTTTTAAGATTTACTAGATGCTGCGTCAATGAAAGTGGGGTGCGAAAAAGTAAAAAAACATGAAACTGTTATTTTTGATATAAAAAAACTGTATTTTTTGACCTTTCAATTCCCCTGTGGTAATATAAAAATTGTTGTTTTAAGATTTACGAGGATGCTGCTTCAATGAACAGTGCTGGCTGCGCAAAAGTAAAAAAACACTTAAGGTTTTTTTGTATAATAAACTGTATTTTTGAAACTTTCAATAAACTGTGGTGAATATAAAATTTGTTTTTTTAAAGATTTACGTAGATTGCTGCGTCAATGAACAGTGCTGGGTCCCAAAAGTAAAAAAAAACACGTAACTGGATGTTTGTACTTACACGGTATTTTTGGAAACAAAAACCTGTGCTGACTAAAAGATTCGGGTTTGTTTTTTAAGTGCAAGGGGGTATATCAACAGACGGTGTTTGGGTAAAATTGAACACCTATTGAAATGTTTATGAAATAAAAGTGGAGTTTTGCGCAAACAAAGAGCCCTCATTCTAGAAATGTGTTTATCCAATATAAGTTCAGGCTCCCCAAATTTCCCAGGAAATTTTTCAATAGCAAACTGTTATAAAAAAGATATTCCACTACAATGCTACACTAAGTCTTGGTGAATTTTACCCAGTGTTCTTTATAGATGGCTTGTCGTTTTTGGCCCCGCGGGGGCCCTCCCCCCCCTCCCACCACCTTGAATTTACAGCGGTAGTTCTGTTTAAAAAATTTTCTCTACTAATACATAAAATGTTCAAACCCCAAATTTAACAAAATTTGGGAAGGATCACCTAATAGTAGGGGTTTCTTGTGCAGAAATAGACAATTTCGCTGGGTGTTTTTGGCCCACGGCAGAACGCAGGTCTATCCCTATAAACGTGAGAGACACTGAGGCTGAAACGGGAAACGCTGTTCTTTAAAAAACAGGTCATGTGTTTTTTCCCACCAATCGCAACCTAACACTTCCCAGCTGACGTGCACACACATCTCCCCCTGCCTTTTCTGTAATCTATTTGCGGCCGCCAAAATTACAGGAAAGCCCCGAAAAAGGCGCGATCTTAATAATGTGCACAGATTTTAACCTTAATTAACGCATGATTGGGGAAATTTCGATCACCATAAAAACCTTTCCGATTTCAAAATTTGTCGTTAAAAATCGCCTAAACTAGTCCTGAAGAAAATTTGGGGAAGTGACCCCAAACAAAATTTTTTGAGAAATTCGCCCCTCTTTGTTTTTAAAAGGTCCCTGTCACTCTATTTGATTGGCCGGATTGCCAAGCCCCTGCTTTTCAACCCAAAAGTCTTTTCTGCCTTTTTACTGTTTTTTATTGGTCAAAATTTCTCCTAGGTTTTAAAAGGTTCCCCTGTTGCTCCTTTCTGCTGGTTTCATGCCGACCAAAGAAAATAGCTTACAGAATTTGAATTACTGTAATTCCCGGCAATTTCCAAGATCCTAATTCCTGATATTGCGCCGTTCTAGATTTTTGGAAAGTGATTTTTATTTTTTTTTTATTTTTGAGGTTTGAGCTCTTCTTCTGAGAATGTTTTACGCCTTTATAAAGGCTATTTTTTCGGAATCATACTCCATGCTGCACGGCGCTGAGAGCCGAGATTTCTGTTGCGATCTTCTATGTTTCCTCTCATGTTCCGTTCTCGCTTCACTTCGCCTCCGCCGGATCATTTAGACCAGAATCAACCAGGTCTGCCTGTTGGAGCTGCCGAGTGCTACAATGCGCCGCACTTTGCCGACTCGAGATCGTACATGCCTCGGAGTTTTTGAGCGCGCCGCATCCCACTGGAATGCCTTCACCGCGCCCACTGCCCGCCCTTTCATCCGGGGTGCATCTGAAAGTGGCGAAGGCTGCGCCTAACATCACATCCCTGCGTCCGACAGGGGATTCGGGTCGGTGAGGCGCAGGATACGCCAGAAAACAGGCGTAAATCCCATTCATACATGTCGCCCAAAAGGTGCAGAAAGTGCTCAATGTCAATCAATACTTGCTGATATAAACCATAGATATGTTTCTGATGGATAATACCAACATCGAGCAAAAAATATATAAATAATAATGAATAAAAAGAAATATAAATGATAAGAATAAATGTATATATATTCTCATTCAGATTAAAATCAGCTGAAAGGAGACATAGGCACAGTTTATCCATAAGGAATTTAGAATAGAGTCATACCACGGATGTGTGTTTTTCACCTCAATGGTCTCATTTAGAAACAGCTGATATGTAGATGTTATTGAGCTGTAATCACATGAAGCACTAACAAACACACCATAGGAGATCTACAATAGTAGCTAAATTAACCACATTACTCAGGCTCAGATCAAAATGGGTCCCCACTATGGTGATGGGTTTCATCACTAGAGAGAGAGAGCCTTCTTGAGTGTTTATTTTTCCCTTCTGTGCCCATTCTAGGGCCCTTGAGTCAATCTCCCACTCACTATTTTACTAACAATACAGTTAGAGAGAGGAATCTTACATAGGTTTTTGCCTCTCAATAGCTAAGGGAATTAGACCAACAAGAGCTAGGAGCTATAGCAGTCCAGTAATCTGCCTGCATTTGTGATACATATGATCTTGACTAAGAAGTGTTTTTACATAAAGGGCGACATGCATGAAATTTGGCGTTTACACTCCAATTTTTTATGCAATTAAAAAAGGCATGGAATGCACCTGATTTATGAACCTGCTATACAGCGGGTCACAAATCAGGCGGATTCTATCTCTTGCACGTCAGTTCGAACTCAAGTATACCACTTTGAAATGCGCCCAGAAATGCTGTATCGAGGCTATAAATCTATATAGCTTCGCTACGGTTCTAGTGCGCCCTGCCTCCTGCAGTAGTGGCGTGCGGTAGATTTGAAAAGGTATGAATGGGGCTGCGCTGGATATCGGGCTGTAAAGACGCCAGATATCCGGCGCAGCCCCGTTCATACATGTCGCTCAAAATGTCAGAGTGGGATGATCATTACAGTTGTAAGTTTAATTTTGTATACTGCTCCAAGCACCCCACTATTTTTATTTTTCTTCTCAGCTGCATGAAAAAAATAAAGTTTGACCTACTTTTATATTTTTAACATATTTAATTAATGAAAATAAATATGTAAACAAATAAAAAAAAGTGTGAACACAATAGTAAACAGGAAAATCTAAATTTGTAATACTTTATGTAAATACTGCATTTGTAATAACATTGTGAAATGGACATTTTTACGATGAATATACAGTTTGAGACATCTGTAGTTTACAAAATAAATTATGTATCATATTGTTTATTTAAAAAGTCACATTGTCTCAGGCTGCAACCACAGCAAAATATACTTCCCTGTCTGAGACACATAACAGCTTTTTCTGTGTGGAAATAGCTGTTAATATTTGGTGGAAAACAATTACACATAGTCATTGTGAGCAAAATTTAGTTTTGTCGATCTAGTAATTTTTTTTTACTACTTTTGCACAATAAAATCACTTTATGGAAAAAAAAAAAACTTTGTTTTTGTGTAGGTTTAATCTAAGACCCATAGGGCCACATGTATGAAAACTGTTGTCATGGGGTCCGGCGCGGGTGCCGTCGTCCCACGCAGCCGCCACCCCTGCTCGCAGGGGGTCCGGCGCGGGTGCCGCCTCCGCCCCCAACCATTCCCCTGCTGCCCAGGCTGTGGCGCCTAGTTACTTACCAGTCCACACTCCTGCCTGTTCCGGCCGCCGCGCGCGTACCCGCTGCTTAGGATGCGCGTGCCACGGCTTCTCTGGATTTAAAGGGCCAGCGTGCTGATAATTTGCCAATTGCTGGCCGCTGGTCCTATATATTGTACACGCCCCCTGCACTCTCTGCCAGTTTGTTGGTGTGCGTTAGAGAGTCTTGAGAGTATTGGAGTTCCATTTGACTACCCGTGTATCAGTCCATTCCGCTACGTTTCCTGACCTTGCCTGTTTGCCGCCTGCCCTGACCGTCTGCCCGTCTCTGACCACGAACCTCTGCTGCCCGTCCTTACCTCCTGCCTGTCCCCGACTACGTCTCTCTGGATTACGATTCTGTACCACGTATTACCCCGGCCGCCATCGCAAGCAAGTCACGTCAGGGGTAGCGACCTGGTAGCCTCACGCCGCAGCAAGTCCATCCCGCTTTGCGGCGGGCACTGGTGAATACCGGGGGCTACTTATGGCGAATCCACCATACCCGTTACAACTGTCTAGGTCTAAAACTCACTTTTTTGCCCATAGCAACCAATCAGAGCTCCCTTTTAATTTTTCTAGAGCACTATATGAAATGACAAGGGCGCTCTGATTGGTTGCTATGGGCAACATAATGAGTTTTAGACCTAGACAGTTTTCATTTATGTGGTCCATAATGTTTTCCTTTTTCTTTTGATTGTTGGACAACATTTATTATTTGTTAAAAAAAAACACAGTTTGGCTATGCACATCTAAAAACATTTTTTTTTAAATAAGTATAGGTGCACACTATAACAATAACACAATAACATACATCTATTCCAAATGTCAGCTGCACACTATCAACTAAGAAATCATCAATGTCATATAGGAATTTTTTGATAAATGCATTACTACTAAGTATATATGAAAATTTGAGGTTCGTAGTTCACAATTTTGATCAAAAGTGTTTAAGCTCACCTCACAATTGCGTCAAGGGGACCCCAGCACTGGTGAGTCCTAACACTAAGGGCGACATGTATGATCGGGCTTTTCGCCTGTTTTTTGGTGTAACCTGCGCCTTCCGAATCCCCCTGTCGGACGCAGGGATGCGATGTTAGGCGCAGCGTTCGCCACTTTCAGCTGCGCCCCGCATGAAGGGGCGGGCAATGGGCGCGGTGTGGGCGTTCCGGGGCGGGACGCGGCGCGCTCAAAAACTCCGAGGCATGTACGATGGCGAGTCGGCAAAGTGCGGCGCAGTGCAGCGCTCGGCAGCTCCGACAGGCAGACCTAGTTTATTTTGGTCTAAATGCTCCGGCGGAGGCGAAGTGAAGCAAGAACGGAACATGCGAGGAAACATAGAAGATCGCAAAAGGAATCTCGGCGCTCAGCTCCGTGCAGCATGGAGTATGATTCCGAAAAAATCGCCTTTATAAAGGCGGACAACATTCTCAGAAAAGAGTTCAAACCTCAAAAATAAAAAATACATAAAAAAATCACTTTCCAAAAATCTAGAACGGCGCAATATCAGGAATTCGGATATTGGAAATTGCCGGGAAATACAGTAATTCAAATTCTGAAAGCTATTTCATTGGTCGGCAATAAATCACCCAATCAGAATAGGAGCGACATGACCCATTAAAACCAAATGGAGAACTTTGACCAATCAGAATCAAAGGCGGGGACATTTCCCAAAATACAGTAAAAATGCAGAAAAGAGCTGATTGGTTGAGCTAGCGGGGGCTCTTTCTAGCTTAGCCAATCAGAGCGTGAGCTACATCTCATAGAGTTCTATGGGGAAAAGAAATTCCGAGCGAGCTCTGTGAATGGCTAAGTTAAAAGAGGCGCGGTTATTTGGACCAATGGGAGAGCAAGCAACGCTCTTATGGGTTTTCTAATGCAATCGGGAATACAACAGTACATGGCCGAAATCAAAGGATAAGAGTACAAAAGTTGTACGGATGTGTATATAAAATGAACAATAATATTGGGGTAAAGAAAAAAAAATATTAATTCAATAAAATCATCATTTGATTTTGGCCATGTACTGTTGTATTCCCGATTGCATTAGAAAACCCATAGGAGCGTCGCTCGCTCACCCATTGGTCCAAATAACCGCGCCTCTTTTAAGTTAGCCAATCACAGAGCTCGCCCGGAATTTATTTTCCCCATAGAACTCTATGAGAAAGTAGCTCGCGCTCTGATTGGCTAAGCTGGACGAGCCCCCGCTAGCTCAACCAATCAGCTCTTTTCTGCATTTTTACTGTATTTTGAACTGTCCCGCCTTGAATATGATTGATCAAGATTTCTTCATAGGTTAAAATGATCCCTGTCGCTCCTATTCTGTTTGGGGTCAATACTCCTCCATAGGATATAATGGGCCACTGTCGCTCCTATTCTGATTGGCTGGTTTTATGCTGACCAATCAGAAGAGCTTAAACAATTTGAATTACTGTTTTTCCCCGGCAATTCTTATATTGCGACCCCTTATTTTGCGCCGGTCTCGGCGACAAATGCGTTGTTAGGGATTTAATGATTTATTTTTAGAGAAGGTTTTCAGCGCTTTATCTGATGTTTTACACTTAATAAAAATGAGTTTTTTATTCATACTCCATGCCGCACCGCGCTGAGGGGCCCGAGTTTGCATTGCCGATCTCTCCAAAAGACTACAATGGGAGAAATAGCAGTGCTCTGATTGGCCGAGATAGCCAAGCCCCCGCTAGCTCAACCAATCAGCTCTTTTCTGTATTTTACCTGTCTTTTGAATTGTCCCGCCTTTAATTTTTTGATTGGTCAAAACTTCTCCATAGGATATAATGGGTCTTTTCGCCCCTATTCTGATTGGCTGGCTTCGGGCTGACCGACCCAGAAGAGCTTAAACAATTTGAATTACTGTATTTCCGGCAATTCTCTATTATTGCAATTCCTTTGTAGCGCAGTCTCGGAGACAAACGCTTGTTCGGGATTTAATTGTTTTATGTTTATAGAAGGTTTGAGCTCTTTTTCAGAGAATATTTTACAACTAATAAAAATAATTTTTTTTATTCATACTCCATGGCGCTGAGAGCCGAGATTGCATTGCGCCAAATCTCTCCATAGACTACAATGGAGAACTAGCTCGCGCTCTAATTGGCGGGGATAGCCAAGCCCCCGTAGTTAAACCAATCACTCTTTTCAGCATTTTTACTGTATTTTGAACTGTCCCGCCTTTGATTTTAATTGGTTTAAACTTCTCCATAGGCTATAATGGGTCCCTGTCACTCCTATTCTGATTGGCCGAGATAGCCAAGCCCCCGCTAGCTCAGCCAATCAGCTCTTTTCTACATTTTTATTGTATTTTGAACTGTCCCGCCTTTGATTCTGATTGGTCAATAGTTCTCCATAGGTTTTAATGGTTCACTGTTGCTCCTATTCTGATTGGCCGGTTTATGCCGACCAATGAGAATAGCTTTCAGAATTTGAATTACTGTATTTCCCGGCAATTTCCAATATCCTAATTCTTGATATTGCGCCGTTCTGGGATTTTTGGAAAGTGATTTTTTTTATGTATTTTTTATTTTTGGGTTTGACCCTTCTTTTCTGAGAATGTTTTCCGCCTTTATAAAGGCGATTTTTTTTATTCATACTCCGCACGGACATCTTTAATGATTTCTCGGTGTTTTCCAGCCTGTCTCGAATCGGAATACATGTGAGGCGCAGTCCCGCACCTCGCCCATGTCCCCACACTGTGCCCCACACACTGGCGAGGCGCAGGGAACTTTTGCCCACATATATGAGCGCACCTCCTCGGACGGCGAATATTAGGCGCAGCGCCGCACTGCGCCCATGTCCCCGCACTGCGCCCCACAAACTGGCGAGGCGAACTTTACATGGCATGTATGAGCGCACTACCTCGGGCAGAGAATCATAGGCACAGCGCCGCACTGCGCCTAAGTCCCGCACTGCGCTCCAAACACTGGCGAGGCGCGGCGGACTTTACATATTATGTATGAGCGCGCCCCAGTGCTGACATAAATCAGGCACAAATTTCGCCGGAAAACCGGCGGAAAGGTGCGCCCCGACGTGGCGAGATTCATACATGTCGCCCTAAAACGTTACCCCTCTTGGAGTCTGTTCATACTTCAACACCTTAGGGAGTGAAAAAGACTAGCTACTGAATATCCTGCACTGATTTAAAACCTATGGAGATGGGCGGAGTGCAAATTTTCATATATCCTTAGCAGTAATGCATTTTTAAAAAAAAACCACCGAGGGCTACCACCCGCAGCCTAGCTAAAGGCATGTGGTCACGGTTGCAAATCATCACCTGGGACTCTCCTACCCGGGATAAAAGCTTCTTATGGCTGTTAACCACAACAGGTTACCTACTTAACATGATGGATGTCTGCCATGTTGCGTGCTGTGAAAAATGATTCCTACTTAAACAGGTTGTGAAAGAAAATTAATTTGAAATGGGTGCCAGGCTGAAATGGGACTAGAAAAAAAAGTTATACTTTCCTCCTAGCCCCCCACGGCTGCTGCTCTAGAGCTACCTGGGATCTACTCATCTTTAGAGATGAGCAAACAGTAAAATGTCGATCTTCGAACAGTAGCAGTGTTCGGTTTGAGGTTCAATTTGAACTCGAACTCCATTAAAGTCAATGGGAGATGTTCAGGGTAATTTTTATACCTATACAGGTGATGAGAAGCTGTAGTTATGATACAGTAGAATAAACTAGATATGTGGAACAACTTAGTGAAAAAAATTTGGCTCTAAAAGTGACAAAAAAAAATTGAGAGGCTAAAATACTTCATTCCTTTCAATGGCTAACTGAAAAGATGAGGACAGCTTGCAAGCAGGGGTGTGGCTATAGGAGGTGCAGCTTTAGCAGCTGCTATGCAGCCTTGCATCCTGAGGGGGCCCAAAAGCCTCTTTGACACATAAGAAGACACCAGTATTAGAAATTGCACATGGTAACTGGCAGGAGCCCCATTTCACTTTTTGCACCATGGTCCAAGATCTTCAAGTTACGCCTCTGCTTTCAATCTTTTTACATGTGTTATATGTGTTGGCAGCAAGAATTTACCAATGGGAAACATGGATGTTCAGTTGCCAGGAGCGTAGTTATAGGGGGTGGAGTGATAGCAAATGCTAAGGGGCCCTGCATCCTGAGGGGGCCCAAAAGCTCCTTTGACACATAAGACACTGGTATTGGAAATGGCACACTGGCAGGGGTGCCAATAGGGCAGTACTCCTTTCAAGGACCCTAATAAAAAAGGGGCCCACTGATATGTTAAAAAATAGGAACTAGTAATGGGTGGGGGCCCCATTTGATTTGGCTGTATGGGGTCCTGAAACAGTTAAGAGATGACTGATGGCAGCCCTGGTAACGGGGGGCCCCATTTCACTTTTTGCACCAGGACCCAAGAACTTGAACTTACACCTCTGCAGGCTGGACTAGATTAGACGGCAGTACCATTGGTGGCAGCGAGAACATGCCAATGGGGAACATGGAGGTTCCAATTCGATAAGATTAGGCAGCAGTACCATTGGTGGCAGCAAGAACATGCCAATGGGAAACATGGTGGTTCAGGATAACAGGTCTTAGTACATTTGGTAGTAGATGCATTTAAAAAATAAAGATTTGGAGGGCTACAAGGAGGAGTAAGAGGTGTATGCAGTGCTCATCAAGGTCATACAGGTGTATATTTCAAAATAAATTCAGCCGTAAGACTTGTAAATCTAGCTGTTGGCAGCACTAGAATACAATTTGTAGAAGCGACAGGCACAAGAACTACAGATATGAGATATAGTGTAGTTTAAATGTGTATTCCAATTGTCAATAAGATGTGCTACAGTTTACTATTCAGTAACATTGGCAACTGGGGCAAGAAAATTGTCAGAGATCCACGCTTGATTCATTTTTATGAATGTCAATCCACATTGTCAGGGGAAAGACGGATACGTTTGTCAGTTATCACCCCGCCAGCTGTGCTGAAGGTGCGTTCTGAGATAACACTGGCTGCTGAGCAGGATAAAACTTCTATTGCGTGCCAAGCAAGCTCAGGCCATTCATCCAGTTTGGAAAACCAGAACTTGAATGGGTCCAGACTAAGTCCAAAAACATCGATGTTGAGCCGCAAGTAGTCATAGATCATGGTCCTTAAAAGGGGGTTCTCTTGTGTGTATGAATCTGCCCTTTCCTTTAGGCGTTGGTGATGTGGTTAAAAATGATTTGCCAAATGTCACCAGAAAGGGGTTCTGCCATACTGCCTGCTGTGCTGCGGCTATTTTCCATTCTACTGCTGCCCGTTGCTGATGTTGTTCCACGTGACTTAGAATGTGAGATTGAGATGGGCGAATTTCCCGAAATTGGTTCGTTTCACTTTCGCCGATTTCTTGGGCAAAAAATAACTTCTTTTGATTACTTCGGGACGAATACGTTAAAAAACAGCTATTTCCAGGTTGCCAGAGCCTGCAGGGTGCTGTAGAACGTGTGCCATGCTTAAATATGCAGAGGGAGCTCGGTTTGGTCTTCATACAATGTATGTGTTTTAGGGATGACACGCAGATGACTGCCGCCGCTCTTAGATCGCTTCACTATAAAATTCCCTGGGCACTTAAGAGGGCAAAACTGACCAAAAAACTGAATGGAAATGTAGCCTGATAAAGTCATGGCAGCGACAGCTGGAAAAAAACAAGCTGAGGGCTCAGGTGGCAACATCAGTGGCAGAGTGTGGAAAGGGGACGCGGCAGCCACCAGCATGAGGTCAGACAGTGGCACAATGACTTTCTGGCGGGGGCAAAAACAGGAGTAGGCCACAGAGTGGCACAATGACACAGTGTGTAGGTTACGGCAGCAGCCACAGCAGCAGCATGAGGTCAGACAGTAGCACAATGACAGAGTGTGTAGGTCACGGCAGCAGCCACAGCAGCAGCATGAGGTCAGACAGTGGCACAATGACATTCTGGAGGTGGCAAAAAAAGGGAAAAGGGCCACAATTCCCAAAAACAAAATTTGGTATCACGCGCAGCCACAGTAGCACATAGGTCAGACGGGGGCACAAGGGACATTCTGGGGGTGGCAAAAACAGGAGTAGGCCAAGAGTGCACAATGAAAAACAGTGTGTAGGTTTACGCAGCAGCCAAGAAAGCAGCAAGGGTCAGACGTACCAATGACAGGTGTGTAGGTCACGGCAGCACCACAGCGCAAAAAGAGGTCAACAGGGCACAATGACTTTCGGGAGGTGGCAAAAAAGGATAGGCCACAGAGTGGCACAATGACACAGGTTGTGGGTCACGGCACAGCCACGCAGCAGCATAGGTCAGACAGGGGCACAATGACATCCGGGAGGTGCAAAAAAGGAAAAGGCCAAGAGGGGGAAAATGCACAGTGTGTAGGTCAGGGCAGCAGCCACAGCAGCAGCGAGGTCGGGCAGTGGCACAATGCAGAGTGTGTAGGTCAGGGGCAGCAGCCACACACATGAATCAACAGTGGCACAATGACGTTCGGAGGGGAAAAAACAGGAGTAGGCCACGGGGGGAAAATACACAGGTGGAGGTCACGGCAGCACAACAGCAGCAGCTGGGGTCAGACAGGGGCAAAATGACAGAGTTGGAGGTGGGGGGGCAAAACCCGTCCGGTAAAGATGGTTGGTGGCAGAGGAGAAACTTTCAGCGATTTGGGGCATAGGGGGGGGGGCGGCTTTAAAAAAGTGGCTGAGCGGGTATTTTTTGAACCCAGACTTTTTCTCAAGTTTGGGTGAGGCGTCGGCTGAGTAGTCTGACCCTAAGGCATTGGTGGTAGAAATCCTGCCGATCCACCCTGATTCATCTTGAAAAAGGTAGTCGTTCACATTTCCGGAAAAGCGGGTTCCCCCATGGGGTAACGATGGCACCCCCCCACTAACACCCGCTCTGATCCACACATGGCCGGGAGGCAGCCTCCCCTGCAAATCGGCAAGTTGCGGGACACTCCAGTTTGGCTGCCCATAGTCCGGGATTTCTAACTGGGGGGGCAGGTTTCTTTCCCCAAATAGGCCCCCACCGTTTGGTTTAGGGGCTGCCCAGGTCTTTTGTGTGGGCGACTGCCCTCCTCATAGGGGGGGGTGAAAGGAAGCTGCTTCCCTGACCCGCTTAGGTTGCTGCTGATGGAGCGGTACTGCTCCGCCCCCCCCACCTTCCCCGGCGCCCGGGGTAGTCTGACGCTGAAAAACCCCCCCGGGCAGACCTGTCAGAGGAGGGGCGATGCCGACATAGGCAGCGCCAACTGACTACAGAGGGTTTCCCTATAGTATTTGAGTTTTTCCCCTCTCTGCTGGGAAAAAGGGGCCCATTTTTGGGCCGGGAGCGAGGGCCAATGGGTTTGGAGAGCCAGAAGTCATCCCTCTCCGGATGCTGACATTCGGGTGCACAGCCAGGCAAATAGCATGCTGGGGCCATTCAAAAAGGACGTCCGAGGGGCCCCCCTCCCCCTCCCTCCATTGTTTAAAAACTGCCACGGTGCTTGCGGGTCACTGCCTCTTTCCTCATCCCCATTAACCTCCCCAGCTGCTCCCCCTCTCTTGTCACCTGGGTAGAAAATCCATCATTAAACCAGACAATGCTTTTGCTCCAATGTCCCCTCCCCTCCTCTACCTTTTCAGTCCCCACGGATCTGTCCCCGCGAGATGTAGTCCCCCTCTCCAGTCCCCTGCCCAGACAATTTTTCAGCATCTTTCCAGGACTGAACATGAATGACGTTATTCATCCCGTAGTCTTGGCGACTGAAAAATACGGGGCCTCCTCGAATGGCCTCGAAAAAAACGGCAGGTGTCACGCATGAGCTCCACTGGCTGACACAAAGTTACACGGGGGATACTCCTGTCCCCCCTGGATCACAAAAAACGTTAATGGCCTTTTCTTTCATACAGTCGGTCCAACATGTGCAGGCTGGAATTCCAAGGGGTGGAAACACGCATATCAAGTGTGTTGGGGGAGGCCGTTTTGCCACTGCAACTGGGAGGGGTTCCTGGCTTGTAGGAATGGGTAAGTGCATGAACAGTTTTTCTGGCCATTTTCAGAATCTTCTGAAGTCGGGGAAGACTCAGGGAACCCTTTTTCACAACAGATTGAACACGTGCCTATGAGGGCACATGGACCATCCCCCCCCTCGGGCAGCGCGGACACCATGTTCCCTTCCCTGTGGCTTCGTTCGCCGAGGCAACCGGTGTAGAACTGGTGACACCGCTTGCCCCACCATGTGTATGAGGAGACTTGGGAGGCTGAGATGGTGGTGGGGATGGGGGAGGAGGGGGGACTTTGGGCGCGGGAAAGCCGCATTTTGACAACGGGAGGAGAAAGGGGCTCTCCTGTCCCAAGTTGTTGGTGTGCTGGGGCCGAAGCACAATCCCCCCAGTGGGCAATAAAGGACTGTATGGCCCCTCCGTAGTTACAGCCCCAGAGTCCGCGCTGCCGTGCCCCTTGGAAAAAAACCGATAAGCTCAAGGACTGGCCCCCCTTTCTGTTCTACATTTTTTAATGAAGGCTGGTATGCCTTTTTGGAAAAGAAATTACGGCTTGGAACTCCCCATCTGGGCTCGGACAAGACTTTAGTTCCTTGAACGGTGCAGAGTCCACCATTTGGAAAGGGGGGGACTGCAGCACCAAAAACTTGGACGGAGTACGGTCAGCTTCGCACCTTAGGATGGTTTTTGGACGAAATACTGTTGTCTTTTTGCAACCGCCCTCCTGAACGTCGGGGGCCATCAGTAGCGGGAGAGGACATCTGGAGATGATGTCAAAAAAAGAAACAGCCCCCTTCTGAAAGGGTGGTGGAGCCTTGACTGGCTGCAATGGCAGGGGTGCCACTGGGGCTGCTGCGCGCGGGGGGCAGGATGGCCCACCACATCTGAGCCCTTTCTCCCAGGCCCCCCCGGAGGGTGACGCTGCGGTTTGACGAGGGGCCATGGTCCCAACGTTAATCCCGGGCCACGTTTTCCTTTCTGCTTACAGATTCTACATACACCCATATTCGGCTCCTCCGGTGTATGCAAAGAAAACTGCCACACTCCAAGTATGGGATTTTACCGCCAACGCCCCGCACGAGTGACTACTGCCGCCCTGCCCTTGTGAGCCCCTGTGCCGCTACTTTCTTGGAGCGGGCGAAGCGGGTTTTTTACCCGTGGCCGCTTTCTCCCGACCTCACACTGCTGCTATCCTGCTGACTCACGGCCATCCGACCCACTTGCTGGCTGCGCCCCTGCCTGACGCGCAAGCTGACGCCCTCTTCTCCTGACGAGGGATGATGCCCTTGCCTCACCCGCTCCCAAAGTGCGGTCGGCTACATCATCATCTTTTTTGTTTCATCGTCACTGCTGTCCTCATCCCCGGGTCTTGGTATGCAGAGGCTGACCCCTCACAACATGACCTCCCATGCCCCTCTCAACATCTATACTTTGCCGCAAACTGCAAAAACAGGGGATATTGGCCCCATTTCTTCGCTCCCAAGTAGCTGCTGACTGCCCTCCTCAAATTGTTCATCCTCGCTATATAGTGGCGCTGAGCCCAGACCACATAGTAGATCTCTGGCTGAGGGAACCGGATGGGACAGAGGCGGTTTGAGGACAGGTGAGGGCCGCTGACCCCCCCCCCCCCCCCCCCCCTCCCGGGCCATGCCAACAAATGGTTGTGTCTGACGTTCCCACCGACTCTTTGGCTGGGGTTTCAGTTGTCATCTGGGAGGAAGTGGATGACCTAGTCAACCAATCAAGAACCCTTTGGGTTGCTGAACAACACACGGCCGCTAGATGACAGCGCATTTCTGGCCTCACCGAGTGACCCCTGCGCGACGTCCCCTTCTGTGCTGCGACCTGGGCCTGTTCCAGGAATGTTGGTGCCAACTGCCATCGCAGGTGCAGGGGCCTGCCACCTTCTCTGTCTGACATACTGTTGTTCTAAAATGTACAGACACTGTTTGATGAAGATATCTGTAATGATAAATATACACCCTGTATTTGACTCCAAATGAACCCAGTACAAGCTTGGGTAACCCTTGGATATAAATTGCGCTCCACAAATTGGCCGGGAAAAATTGACTTGTATGTGCCGTTTAAAAACTCTGTGATTTTACTGAATGTAAAGGCTTTTAAATTTAACCTTCGGATATGAATTTTGCTATAGAATTTCTTCTGGGGGCGGTGAAAAAGAAAGTTTCTTTTACTGAGTGCAAAATGCAGAAAAATACTTAGTTAACCCTTGGATGTAAATTGCGCCAAAGAATTGAGCCAACCACAAACTACTAGCTTTGTAGCGTGTCGTGTTTTTTACGCTACACAACAAAAAGATAAAATTGTAATTAACCTTTGCTTGTGAATTAGGCTACAGGAAAAATTTATATATTTTGGCGGTGAAAATGACGGTTTCTTGGAGTCACCACAGCTGAAAAACAATGCTTAAATAACCCCTGGATGTAAATTGCGCCAAAGGATTGAGCTGCACAAAATAGTAGCTTTGTAGCGTGTTACAATTGCGTGTTTTCTATGCCACACAACAAGAGATACAGTTGCAATTAACCTTTGCTTATGAATTAGGCTACAGGAAAAATGTATATATTTTGGCGGTGAAAATGACGGTTTCTTGGAGTCACCACAGCTGAAAAACAACGCTTAATTAATCCCTGGATGTAAATTGCGCCAAAGAATTGAGCCACCACCCAAAATACTAGCTTGTAGTGTGTTACAATGCCGTTTTTTTTTTACCCCACACAACAAGAGATAAAATTGTAATTAACCTTTGCTTGTTGAAATTAGGCAACAGGAAAAATTATATATTTTGGCGGTGAAAATGACGGTTTCTTGGAGTCATCACAGCTGAAAAACAACGCTTAATTAACCCCTGGATGTAAAAATTGCGCCAAAAATTTAGCCACCACAAACTACTAGCTTTGTAGCGTGTTACAATGTCTGTTTTTTTACGCTACACAACAAGAGATAAAATTGTAAATTAACCTTTGCTTGTGAAAATTTGGCTACAGGAAAAATTTATATATTTTGGCGGTGAAAATGACGGTTTTTCTTGGAGTCACCACAGCTGAAAAACAATGCTTAAATAACCCCTGGATTGTAAATTTTCGCCAAAGGATTGAGCTGCACAAAATAGTAGCTTTGTAGCGTGTTACAAATTTCGTGTTTTCTATGCCACACAACAAGAGATACAGTTGCAATTAACCTTGCTTATGACATTAGGCTACAGGAAAATGTATATATTTTGGCGGTGAAAATGACCGTTTCTTGGAGTCACCACAGCTGAAAAACAACGCTTAATTAACCCCTGGATGTAAATTGCGCCAAAGAATTGAGCCACCACAAACTAAATAACTTTGTATGTGTTACAAAAGCCGGTTTTTTAACGCCACACAACAAGAGATAAAATTGTAATTAACCTTTGCTTGTGAATTAGGCTACAGGAAAAATGTATATATTTTGGCGGTGAAAATTGACGGTTCTTGGAGTCACCCAGCTGAAAAACAACGCTTAATTAACCCCTGGATGTAAATTGCGCCAAAGAATTGAGCCACCACAAACTACTAGCTTTGTAGCGTGTTACAATGCCGTGTTTTTTACGCCACACAACAAGAGATAGAATTGTAATTGACCTTTGCTTGTGAATTAGGCTACAGGAAAAAAGTTTTAATTTTTGGGGGTGAAAAATGCGGTTTCTTGGGGCACCACAGCTGAAAAAACAAT
>JAODAL010068427.1:0-16810 GCA_025379985.1 Phyllomedusa bahiana
AATTTTTTTAGGAATTTTTTTCCAAAAAGGTTTGATACCCTTAAATGAAATTTTGGAAGGTTTGAATGTTATTGATGGATGGTTGAATTGGGTTTCTAATTTGTTTTGTAAAAAGAAAAATTTCTTTTAAAATAAACACTTTTAAAAAAAATTTGACAGGTGTTTTTGGTCACGACTATCAGTCGGGTCATGCCTTGTGGTCACTAGTTGAAGGGCAATGGTATAGTCAGTTGGCTTTCTTGATAATCCTCAAACCCATGAGTATAAAGAATTTTGTCAATTGCCAAATGAATTAACATGTTCCGGGCAATGATATTTTTGGCAGCCCCGAATCAAACCGGAAAGGGGAATTTCCCCCCTCTAAAAGATTACCGGGACCACCCCTTGGGCCAAGTGTCGGAATCCTTTAGGGGTAGAAGCTGGGGGGTTTGGGCTTATTTCCTATGTGAGTTTTGGGGGTGGGACATCGTCCCCCCCGTGATTATCCTGTTTAGGTGACAATCTACTTTGGCGTTTTAAGTGACCAACCCCTCCCACGTTATAACATTGCCTCACTCGTTCCTAGTGATTTTGGTGCCCAAAAATTTTAAACAATGAAAGGGAAGGGCTTTTTCTTTATCTATCCCACCCCTTTTGCTACTGCACCAACTTTCATAGCACATGTTCCCATTTTCTTTTCCATGGTCTTGGGCCCCCCGCATGCTTAACATGTTCACCCAGTCGGGGGTTTTTCCTCCCACGCATGTCCACCCTTTCTGGCCCGTTACAAGGGAGCCCAAAAGGGGGTTTAAAGGGGTGGAGGACCTTTTCCTTCTTCGTCTATTTCACACCTTCTGGGTTTTCGCCCTTGCTCCAACCTTTGTTCCTGTTTCATTTCCTTTGCTACTACCCCCAAGCCTTTGCTTGTTGAAACAATTATTTACTTAAAACGAAGAGGAATCCAGCCCCCGACCGGAAGTAGAAAAATTTTGAAAATACCTTTATTTCAAAAGCATTAAAACAGGTCGACATGACCATGATGTTATTTAAGTGAGGAAGCGCTAACGTTTTTTGGAAAATTGTTTCCTTAATCATTTTTATACTTGAACCACCCAGCGCTTGTCACCGGGGGCCAAATTCCCAAATTTGACAAGTCAAATTTGGTTTCCCACTATTGTTTGGCAAAATGTAAAAATTTCTATTTTCGATTAAAATTTTCCCGAACTTTTTGAGTTCGGTTCGAATTTCTTTTCGAACTTTGGTGAGTTCGGTTCGAAGTTCTATTCGAACTCCAACTTCAAACCCCCCTTTAAAAACCTTCTCCGTCCCCCCCCCTATTTTTCCCCCTTAAATTTTTATGAGAGAAGATTTTTCGGGTTTAAATTTTTTATCCCTGGGGCAGTTGGGGAAAAAGCTGAAATTTCCATCCATAAAAAAATAAGCTGGCTAAAATTTTTCATTCCTTTAAATGCAAACTGAAAAAAAGAGGACAGCTTGCAAGCAAGGGCATAGTTTAAGGGGGTTTGCAGTGGTAGCACTGCTATGGG
This sequence comes from Phyllomedusa bahiana, assembly GCA_025379985.1. Taxonomy (NCBI): domain Eukaryota; kingdom Metazoa; phylum Chordata; class Amphibia; order Anura; family Hylidae; genus Phyllomedusa; species Phyllomedusa bahiana. The sequence continues at coordinate 1,527 of JAODAL010068427.1, forward strand.
GCCCCTGAAAAAAGCCCTTTTTTGACATAAGGAGTTTTGGAGTTTGGTGTGTTACACAATTACTAAAACCCCCAAAAACTTAAAAAAACTGAAATTTTTGGGCCCCGGAGTAGATTTATATTTTGTTTTTTATATCTATGTATATGAGAGTTAGGTGTTATGTAAACCCTGAAAATTTTTTCCCAAAAATAACAGTTCTGCGTGGGGGAAAGATGCCCCCCAAGCAATACGAAACCCCTAACAAATTAAATTCTATGGGGGAGGAAAATCTATCAAAAACTAACTAAAAGGGGCAGTTTTACATTCCCAGAGAGGAGCAAAAAAAGGGTGTTCACAAGACAAAAACCGGAAAAAATTAACCTGGTCAGTTTTTTTAAAAACCAGTGAGACCCCTACCCCCACCCAACCCCATTTTTGACATTTCTCGTCCCTTTGGACGGGGAGGGCCCCAAAAGTGCAAAAAGGGTTTGATTGGAGGGGTTTCCCAAGTGCGGAAAGCTGCAAAAAAATAAAAATGAAAAAGGCGTGTTGAACTAAAAAGAACATTAAAATGGTGGGGTTCCCAAAAAATTTTGAGAAGTTCCACTAGAACTTAACTTTTTAAAAAAAAAAACAGTTAAACAACACGTCACCACAAAACCCCCTAGCCCCTTTTAACAACTCTCCTGCCCCTTTTGGCAGAAATTTTTTCCCTTTTCCCCTTTTTCACCCCTTCCCAAGCCCCCCAAAACTTTCCTTTTCAACGGCTGGCTTGGGTTCCCCCATTTTTGCAAGCAAAATTTGTTTTTCTGGCCACAAAACAAGTGACAACAACATGAAGGGGGACAGATTTACTTTGGGTGCTGGGTCCCCCCCAAACTATCTTTTTAAGGTGGCAAGGGGTAAAAAATTGATGATTCATGTGCCCTTATGATTATTATTTTTTAACTCTAGGTTTGTAAGGGGACTATTAAAGCCCCTACTTTTGAAAACATTTAAAAATGCCCAGCCCAAAAAGGAAAAAAACATAAAACAAACCAGCTTTCTCTCTGGTTATTTCTCAATGTTTTCTTTTTGTACCCTTTTTCTTTTCTTCACTGGGCAATCTCCTGTGTTTTAAACGCCTCCATGTTCTACAACTTGTGGTACCTAACAACGGACTTCAGTGCACTCTATCCGTTTTAGAAGTGTAGACCCTAATTATAATATGATTCAGGACTTGGCCAAATGACTACTCCAGAGTCATGTCACTTAATCCCCATGGTCTCCGAGTGAGAAAAGGTACATACACTAAGTTCAGTTAAGCATAGCAATAACTCTTATACAGTAGCCAGAGGGTAAAATAAAATCATACCAGGCAAGCGGGTAGAGGCCGAACTTTCTCTAGACCTTCCAGTAGCACGTTTTATATTAATACCGAAAAGGGAAAAAATTTAAAATTTTTCCAAAACCAATATACCCCTTTTTTTAAATATCGTTGAAAAATTTTTTGGTTCCTTTTCCAAAAAAGTTTTGACTGGTTTTACAAAAAGACTTAGCTATAATGTTAAAGGGAGTCTAAAAAATTTCCCCGTTTGTTTTGCGGTGTCCAAAAATTAAAAATTTTGTATTTCATAAAAAACGTCGAAAGAACAAGAGACATTTCCCAAGATGGGGTATCATTTTCCCTTTTTTGAAAGCTTGGCAAAACAGTTTTTTTTTTAAAAATTTTAGTAATCTTTGCAAAACAATAATTTTTTTTTGGGTAATTTTCCCTTTTAAATTTAACTTTCCCCAGTAAACCTCCTTATAAAAATTTTTATTATTAAAAACAATCATCTTATTAATAATAATTAATAAGCATCTTTACTGGTCAGTACTAAAAACACACCTGATTATGCTGATTATTCTAAGTATTCTTGTGCGCTGATTAGCATGCATGACATAATGATTCTGAGATATCTAAAAGTCAGTGGTTCTGCTGCATGTAACAGAATAACATAGCTACTAACTTTTTTCCTAAACATCTAGACTACATTGTCCTTGGTAAATCAAAATATAAGCCATTATTTATACTTTATTGGAGTCTGTCCCAACAACACAAGGACACAAACTTCATGGAAGAAAACATGTATCCAGAGAAATTGCAAAACTTTTAACCTGGTATTATAGAACTATAGAATTTGACTAGAATTTATTAATTTCCATATCAATTCCCCTCTTAAAAGTTTGTATTTTCAAATGAGTACCTGAATATGAGTCATACATAGGTGAAGCTAAGGGTTTTATCCCATGGGCTACTCCCTATGAGGGAAGCTGGTCTTCATACCAACTGATGCTAGCCAATACGGCCGGTAACATACACTGCTACAGCTTCCACTCCCTTCTGGGTCTTGTCTCTATCCTGGGATCTATACATTGTGTTATAATCCTCCTCTGGGTGATCTAACTGCCCGCAGATATCATTTTCTCCAACAAGAGGCCTCCACTGGAGTACCATTGTATTGGCACTCATCCTATTGTTAACCGCTTTTGAAATCATACTACGTAGTAGTAGGGGAAACAACAAACTCCCAAGACCATAGTAACTAGTATGACCAAAAAGATGGCTATAAACACATCTCCCAAACATCTTTTATTATTATTATTTATTTTAGAGTACCATTGATTCCAGGGCGCTGTACATTGAGGAGGGTTACATACATAGCAATTATTGAACAATAACAATGCTGACGAAAAATGACTAGTAACTGATACAGAGAAGGATAAGGGCCCCCCTGCCGTGAGGGCTTACAATCTAGAAGGGAGTAGGAAAGAACAGAAGGTTGTGTCAGGAACTCACTTTGCCCTTGAACATACTAACTGGTGTTTGCCCTTAAGTTTTGTCCCTCCCAGTTAAGTGGTGGATTGTGTCTCTACTTTGCCATCTTGTTCCTTTTTCTGGTCCTATATAAACTCCTCAAGCCTGTTGTTTCACTGCTTGAGTATTGTCTTAGCTCCGCTTTCCAGTCCTCTCTCAGCCTGGGAACTTGCCGTCCAGTCTGTTCCTGTTCATTGCAGTTAACCCTGCGCTAACCTTTTGCCTGCTGTCGCTCCACCTCTTAACCGCTGCACTTCTGACCAAGCAGCAACGCCATTACCTTCCTGGTACCAAACCTCGCTATCCCACCTGCCTCCCTGTGTTTGTACTAGCCCGGCCATTGGATACAGCATATACACCAGTAATCGTGACAAGATACTCAAGCCATAAATGAGTCCGCTGGGGCGGGAGCCCGGAAGCTCGCTTCAAGCAACTGCAGACTATGGGGCGGGGCTAATATATGCAGCTCGTGAGATGCAGGCGTTAAAGATCAAGTGCGACGCCTCATCGAAGGTCAGAATGCCCCACAAAATCCAAGTGATGGACAAGCCATTCAAGAGCTACGTGGACCGTGCAGACCTTAACCGACGTATACACCAACCTGGAAAATCAAGCCTCGGACATCCACTTCGGTGCCTGTGATGAGCCCTAAGTTCCGCCTTTCCAGATTCGGCGGAGACCACGATAAATCCCGGGATTCCTTTTTAAAAAAAACCAATGTAGGTTATTTTTGAATTGCAAATCCAACGCAGTACCCTACGGACAGGTCTAAGGTCCTTTGCATCTTAACTGTTATTAACACATAAGCCATTGCCTGGGCCAGCCCCTTGATTTGAGCACCCCATGATCCCCGGCTGAATCTCCGGAAGACTTCATCGACGCCATGAGTCAGATGTTTGATGACCCTAATTCGTCGTGCTACAGCTAAGCAGCTATACTAGCATGCGCCAGGCAAACGCCCCGTGGCTGAGTATGCTATGGAATTCAAGAGGTGGGCAATCGCAACACCGATGTGGAAAGACACAGCGAAGATTCTTTTTTTAAGAATGGACTACGCAGCACATTAAAAAGATAACTTGCCCGTGCTGAGGCTCCCCTAAGGTTTGGATGATTTTTATTACCATTGCATTCGAATTGATACCGACTAGCAGAACGACGACAGGAAAAATGGGGCTACTTTGAATTATGACACAAAGCAGGCCCCACTGTTCCTGTCTCCTTCCCAAGGAACCCCATGGGAAAAATTCGCAGAATTCGGGAAAGCGAGCCTATGCAATCGACTCCATATGAAACGTGAAAGCGTAGATAGAAGACCAACAGCTGCTGTCCGTGAAAGTGCCTATGCTTTTACTGTGGAAAGTCTGACCACTTTCCCATCAATTGCCCTACCCCCCACGGAGATTGGTGCAGCCATCATGGATCCCGACTCTTCGCAATGGGAATCCAATTGCTTCAAAAGAATGAGTTATCTGAAAGAGTAGGTTGTCCATCTATTCAGCATGGCGCCTCATATAAAGAACGAGAATAAGGACCTCTCATTGCTTCCTTCCCATAAAATTCCTGGCTAACTCCCAGTGGGTAGCCACCTCAGCTATGGTTGGACTCTGGGGCAAGTGGGCACTTCATGGATCTCTCCTTTGCTCCAAGAGCATGGGTTAAACTCAAGAAGAGACTCTCACTCCGTGGTAATGGAGACTGTAATGGGGTTGATGTGAATCTCTCGCACTGAAGCTCAGGGACAGTGGATCAAGAGACCGGTCGACCATTGAAATCATTATGGCACCCCAGCACCATGAAGTCCTGTCATTCTAATGATACTCTTCGCCGCACTTTCCTGTCCATCTTAGCTTACCTTGGTTGCAAACCACAGAACCCCGTTATCAACTGGAAACCAAAGAGATAAGCTTTCCTCAGCATAGGATGTTCATCCAACAGCTCACTCTGAAACCAAGCTCTGAGACCAGTTCAAGACAATAAAATAATGGAGCTACCCTCTGCAAAGGAATAGGCAGATGTTAGCAGCAAACAGAAGCCGACAAGCTTCCCCCACACCGACCTTACGATTGCCCCAATAACTGCTTCCTGGTGCAGCTCCATGACCCTTCGGTAACATCTACCCTCTGGCAGGGCCTGAGTAAAAGCCCTCAAGGACCTATATAGAGAAAACCTTCTAAGGGGTTCATCCGTCCTTCCTCATCACCAGCAGTGCTCCCATAATTTTTGTCAAAATAAGAAGGTTCTTAAGACCTTGCATCGATTACAAGAACTTAATAAATCACAAAAAGAAACCGATATCCTCTACCCACTGTCCCTGAATTTCTGGAGAGAGGTAACTACAATCAAAGATTTTTTTCAAAACTTAATCTGCAGGCGCTTACAACGCTGGTCCGTATCAGATCTGGAGATGAATGGAAGACTGCCTTTAGGTCCACTTATGGACACTTTGAGTATTCGTTATGCCTTTTGCCTTTGTTAATGCCCCCCCACCTTCCAACAATCTGTCAATCGGACATCTTCAGAGACCTTCTGGACCAATAGTTCATAGTCCATCTATCTGGACGATATCCCTGATTTTCTCCAATTCCGATGGAAGAACACCAGAGACATTGAAACTTGTTCTGAACGTCTGGAGGGAGAACCAACTTTACAGCAAAATTGAGAAGTGTAATTCCATCAGATCCGAGATCCCAATTCCTTGGCTAAGTAATTGCCCCACATGGTCTACAAATGGACTCTAGCAAGATCAAAGCAATAGTAGACTGCCCACCCCCAGAAACATAAAAGATGTTCAACGTTGCATAGGTTTGCCAATTTCTATAGACGCTTCATCAAGAATTTCTCAGAAATCATTTCACCTATACACAGTTGACTAAAAAGAAACCTGCTTTTGTTTTGTCTCCTCAGCACAAGATTCCTCTTCTCTTGTTAAAAGGTCAATTCACTAACAGCCCTGTATTAAATCATCCAGACCCAGACTCGCCTGCCATTGTGAAGGGACGCTTCAGACTGTGCTGTAAAGGGGCCATCACTGTCCTCAAGAACGGGAGACAAAGTTTATTGCATCACTTGTGCATTTCTACTCCCCGAACTTTATCCGTCTGCTAAGGAATTATAGTGGGGAATAAAGAACGTTAGCTATTGTTGCAGCTTTTAAGGGAAGGAGAATCTTCTTCAAGAGCTCACAACAAATTAATAGTTTCTAACTGATCCCCGTAATCTGGAATTCGTTAGATCTCCCAAGTGTACTATCACCTCGTCAAGCTCGTTGGAGTATTTTCCCTCAACCAATTCAACTTTAAATCTCATACGGCCCGGGATCACGTAATGCAAGGCAGAAGCTCTATCAAGAATGTCTCACATGATTCCACACCTGCAATTCACCTAAGACCATTTTCCGTGAGTCCTAATGTTGTGGAATAATTCATAATAAGGACTTTGCTCCAAGAGATGAGAGGCCTATGGACAAACCGACTCCTTACTCTCCCATCCACCAGATTGAGTACGTTCGGTGCTTAAGAACAGATGTGGACCCACGGCAGCAGCTTATATACCTGAAACAGTAAGACTGAAATTCCTGAGGCTAGCCCACGATTCCCAAGATTGCGGGACACAAAGGAATGAAGAAGACGCAGGATCTTTTTATCCCGATTCTTTGGTGGCCAATTATCTACGGGATGGTAAAGAAGTATGTAACATCCTGTGACTCTGTGCTAGATTAGCAAGACTCCACGTTCTTCACCCTCTAGGTTTGTTACAGAGCCTTTGCCGCTCCCCCTCTCGCCCCTGGGGTTCTATAACCCATGGACCTTCATCGAAGTCTACCTACCTCTAAGGGGAAAATACAATTCTCGTGGGTAGTTGACTCGGCTCACCAAAGCAGCACATTTCATTCCCATGTCCCGGTCTAATACCTCGCGCAAAGAGCACGCGGGAACCTCATAAATCAGAATGTGTTTCGCCTTCATGGTGTTTCCTGATGAAGTTATGTCGGATCGTGGGGTGCAGTTTAACATCCAAATTTTGGCGAGTTTTTGTTCAGCACAATCGACATCGATATTCATCTGTCAACCGCCTTTCACCCACAATCTAATGGACAGACTGAACGTACAATCAGACCCGAACAGTACTGCAATGTTATATTTTGCCATTTAACAAGAAGACTGGGTTGATCTGCTTCCAGTGGCCGAATTTTCATACAAAAATCCAAAATGCCCGCACCAAACTACTCCTTTCTTTGCAAATTTGGATAACAATCCAAATATTCCCTTTCCCAAATTCCCTGATTTCCACATATTCCGCTGCCACGGAAGGATCTGGTCATTAACAGCAAAATACAGCTACTAAAGGAACACTAGAGGAGAGGGTCAAGAAAATTATAAGAAAGGGCAGATAAACGTCGCAACCAGCACCAACTTTCACTGTGGGGGGATAAGGTAAGGCTCTCTACGAGAATTTGAAACTTAGAGTTCCTTCACCAAACGGGACAGAAGTTTTGTTTGGGCCATATAGATCAGCAAGATACATCAGTCAGTAGCAGTTCGGCCTCAAACTCACACAATCCTAGAAGTTCACTCCGGTTTTTCATGTGTCTCAACTAAAAACCTGTTTGTGTCTCAATCCCTTTCCGGACGTGTTCCCTCCTCCTCCAGATGCAGTGGAGATAGATGGTCAAGTGCAGTTATTGTTCCGTAGAGCAAATCTTGGACTCTAGAATTTTTCCAGGAACCAGCTGCAATACATATTAAGGGAGCAAGGGTTATGGGCCCGAAGAAAATTGTGGGAACCTGTAATTAACATTAAAGCTCCTCGACTGTTGAAAACAATTTCATCAGAGACATCCGTAGAAAACCAAGTCAGGTATCGTCCAGAGGCCGCTTTTTGAGGTGGAGTAATGTCAGGAACTCCTACTTTGCCTTAAAACTTACAACTGGTTTGCCCATAAGTTTTGCCCACAGTTTAAGATAGTGGATTGTGTCCTCAACTGGTTGCCATCATTCCTGTTTCCTTGTTTCCTGGATCCTATATAAACTCCTCAAGCTGTTGTTCACTGCTTGAGTCTTGTGCCTTAGCTCCTGCTTTCCAGTCCTCTCCGCCTGGGTACTTGCCGTCCTGTCTTTTCCTGTTCATTGCTGTTAACCCTGCGCTAACCTTTTGCCTGCTGTCGCTCCACCGCTAACCTCGTGCACTTTCTGAACAAGCAGCACCCTGTTACCTTCCTGGGACCTCGCTAATCCACCTGACTCCCTGTGTTTGTACCTCGCCCGGCAATGATTCCAGCAGTACACACCAAGATATCGTGACAAGGTGTGGGCGGACATGTTTTGGGCCGGTGTACTGGTTGGTGGTATGTAGGTTATAGGCTATCCGAAGAGATGGGTTTTTTTCAGTTGCTTTTGAAACGTGAAAGTTGGGAGATCTGATGTTTTGTGTTGGGGAATTTTTCCGAAAAAGGGGGTTTGGAAACCCAAAAAGTAAAAGCCCCCCCTTGGGAGACGGTTTTTGTGGGAAAAGTTTTGGATGAAAACGGGAAAGCAGAGAAAAAGGGCCCCTTTTTAAAGGACCCGTGTTTGCCGGGGGAGGCTTTAGGGGAAAGATATGTGGGGGAGGGGGGAGAGTTTAAAGGGGAGACCCCAATTTAAAAGGCCCAGGGACATTTCCCTTTTAAAAATTGGTTTTTCGCTGGGGAAAAGGGGATAACCCCGTTGAAAAGGGAAGAAAAGAGGGGAAGAGGCGGGGAGTAGCGGGGAGAGAGAGGGTTTAAAAGGGGGCCAGCAAAAATTTAAAGGGGAATGGTTTTTTTGAAGGGGAGCGGGGAAGTCCCCGGGAAAGGGAAAAGGGGCCCAAACCAAAAGGAAAAAAAATTTTCCCAGTAGTCAAAGGGGGAGATGCGAGGGGCGGGGGGACTAGCTTTTTTTGGAAAAAATTGTCGGGATTTTAAAGGAAAAATGGGGGGGTCCTTTGGAAATTTTTGGTGGGGGGTTTTTTGGATATGGGGTTTTTAAGGAAAAGGGAAAAGGAGCCCAAAGGGTTTATCCCCCAAAGGAAAAGGGGGCCCTTGTGGAGTTTGGGGGAGAGAGTGAAAAGCCTTTAAACAGGGAAGAGAGATAAAGGGGGAAGTGGGGGGAAAAGGGGGGACGGGGGAAAAAAATTGATTTTTCCGGTTTTTTTTATTACTTTTATTTTTTTTTAAGAAGGAAACGGAAAGGGAAAAGGGGGGAAGGATATGGACAATAGGCCCCAATTTGGGGGTTTGGGGGAAAAAGAGAAAAAAAATTTAAATACCCAGGCCCGGGGAGAAATAAAACCCTTGTGTGTGCCCCCTTTGCATAAGGGGGGAAAATTTGGGAAAAAGCCATGGGGAAGGGCTTTTGGGGGGGAAAACCCCACCAAGAATTTTGGGTGATAGAGAAAAGTAGGGGCCCCCAGGTTAGCCCCCCCGGGGGGGAACACAAAAAAAGAGAGGGGGGGCCGGGAAAAGGAGGTGGGGCCAAAAAAAGTGGGGAAAACCCCTTAAAATTGGCCCCCCCTTTCCCGGGAAAAAGGAAAAGGGAGGAGCCCCCGGAAAAAAAAAGCCCCAAGCCCCATTTGATCCCAAGGGAGGGGGAAAATTTTTTACAGGATGGAGGGGGGTTCGACATTTCCCCCAAAGGGGCCAAAAAACGGGGTTCCTCCAAAGGGGAAACCCACGGGAAATAGTGGGGGTGGGGGCCCTTAAGCAAGCCCCCTAAGGCCCCGTTGGGGGGCCCTTTGGGTTGAGGCCGGGGGTTTTTTTCAGTGGGTTTTTGGGTTTTGAAGCCTGATTTGGGAAGTGGGGGTCAAAGGGAAGAGAGTTGGAGGCCAAGGGGAAAAGGACAGTTGTTGGAAAGCCCCCCAATCCCTGTTTCCAGGGTTTTGGAAATGCAAAGGGGAAGCGTGGGGAGGGGCGCGATATTTGGGGAGAGTGAGGAGGGGTTTTCGAGAGAGGGGTTTTTTAAGGGGATGGGGGTGACGTCGCATTTTTAAAAATGGGGAAAAGGGAAGATCCCAGGGGTTTTGTGATAGTTTTGAAAAGGGGGGTTTGGGCTGGGATAAAGGTAGGAGGGGCAGTGGGTAAAGGGTTTACAGGTATGAGGTTGGTTTTTGGATACTAGAGGGAAAGGTTTCGGGACTAAAAGGGGGAAAGCGGGTTAAGGAATTTGTTCCCGGGGGAAACTGTGTCAGGGAAGGGGCGGGGTGGGTGGTGGAAGTTAAAGGGGTGGGCATTTTGGGGCTCTGGGATGAATTTTTCTCTGATGAGTTTGTTTCCTTTTTTAAAAGTGTTTTGGCAAAATGTCCGTGAAATGAGAGTTTGGGGGGGGGAGGTGTGGGGGGAGAAGGGAGAGTTAAAGGGGTTTTTGAATAAATGTTGGGGGGTTTGTGAAGACAGGGAGGAGGTGGGGGAACTAGTGCTGTTTTGGGCGGTAGTGGGGGCCAGATTTAAAATTTGGTTTTTGTATTGGGGATTTGTTTTGAGGGGGAATTCTTCGGGGGGGGAACCCAGCTTCTTTTTTCCCAAAGGGGGTTCAGCTTTTCGGGAAAAGCCCTCAGTTGTTTTAGTGGTGGTGTGCCAGGGTTGTCTGTTATGTTGTGGGTTCTTTTGTTTTTGGTGAGAGGAGCAACTGGCAAGGGTGGTGGTAAAGGGGTGTTTTTAGAAATCAGGGGGCCCGTTTTCTGGGTCATTAAATGAGGAAAATGGGGGGGAAAAAAGAGGTGCAAGAAAAGTCAGAGAGTGTCGAGGGTTAAGGTTTTTTTTTAAATTTTCCCGCGGGGGTGCCCTAGATGTGAGGGGGGGGCAAAAAGGAGCAGGTGGGGGTGGAGTGGGGGGAAGGGAATTAAAGGTTTTTGGTCAAATTTTGGGGTGAGGGGGGTGTGAAAAGTCAGGGTAGGGGGCAAAAGGCGGGTGAAAATGAGGGCCAGTGTTTGGGCATCGTGTGGGTTGGGGCTCCAGAGGTCCCTGTGAGAGGCCAAAGGGAAAGAAAGGGGGGGGGGGGGGCGTGGGAAAGAAAGGGGTTTTGGTTGGCAGAAAAGAGGGGGCGCATCAATTGGGATGTTAAAAACCCCAGACAATAGTGGGGGTGTGGTGGGAAAAAAAGTGGAGAAGCCGGGAAAAGAAGTGGTCAAGGAAAGGGGGTGACAGGACCTGGGGGGGGGTAGACCCCAGGGGCCCGTTGCAGATTGGAGGGGGGTGAGCGGACAGAGTGCACCTAAAGGAGGGGAGGAAAAAGGGAGGGGTAGGGGGTGGGGGAAATTGGGAAAAAAGGGGCAGGGTCAGACAGGAGGAAAAGGGCCCAAACCCCCCCCATGCTTGTTCCCCCGGGGCGGGGAGTATTGGGGAAAATTGGAGAAACCCCCAAAAAGGGGAAACGCAGCAGGGGAGACTGTGTTCGAAAGGGGGGGCAGGCCCGGTTTCCGGTTTTGACCAGGAAAATTTAAATTTGGGGTGGATGAATAGGTCATTATGTTTGGGGGGTTTGTTACATACAACCGGGGTTTTCCCGAGAGCTCCGGGAGGGGAGAAAAGAGGGAGGGAAAAGAGGGAGGGGGGGAGAGGGGAGGGGGAGAGGGAGGGGGGAGGGGGGAGAGTGAGCTGGGATCAGGGAAAATGTTTTTTTTGAATGGGGTTTAAAAGAGTTTGTATGGGGGGGTTTTGTTTAAAGCTAGAGACAATAGTGGGAAAATGTACCCAGGAGGCCCTGGGGGTTAAAAGGAGAAATGTCCCGCAGCTAGGAGCAGCAGAGAAGGGTGAGCAAGTGGAGTAGGAAATACTGTATTTTGGTTGGGTCGTTTGGTTTTTGGAAGGCATTGATAGTGGGAAAGGGTGGGTTTAAAAGTTAGATTTAAGGGGGGAATGCAGGGGATAAAGAATCATTGCCCAGCAAATTTTGGGGGGGGGTTTGGGATAAGGGGGGCAATTAGTTTTTAAAAAAAGGAGGGGTTTAGATAATGGAGGGAAGGAAAAGCATGGTGGGGGATGGTTAGCAAGCTAATAAATTGAAAGGATTTAATTTGTAGCTGTTACTTGCCATCCCCTTTTTCAATCCCGGTTTAAATCGGGTTTAAGTCATCCCCCCTTAGAATGGCCACTTTTTAATAAAAGGCCCCTCAACCAAATCCCAAGCGCCCCCAAACATGGATTTATACAGACTGCAAAAGCAATCTGACAAACAGAAGTGAACAGGAGATGGGGGGGGTCGACTCAGTTAAATTTTTTAAAATGGGGAAAATAGGGGGAAATCCGATAAGGTGGCAAACGCTGACTCCAAAAAGACCCCAGGGGGGAGGGGATGGGGGAGGGACAGGTTTTGAAGATCACAAATTATAACATAGTGAAGATGCACCCTCAAAGGAACGCACAGTGATTGCTTTGGGGGGAGTTTGTTCACAGGGTTTCATACACCGTACAGCATCCCTCATGCTTAGCATCCATTAGAAAAAGGATCATTTATTCCCCACATTTGAAGCGGGAAAAAAAATCAATGAGGAAGTCATTTTTTTTTAAAGGGTGCACCCGGGACTTCCCTCCCCCGGGGTTGTTTTTTTGGGGATGGATTTTACAAACACTATGGTCCCAAAATTTTTCAACCCCCCCTTTTCTAAAATCCCTATTTTGGAAAGCCATAGAGTTGGGGGACCTAGCTGATCGGTTATTTCCCCCTTTAAAGGGTTTTCTAGTGTTTTTGCAATATCTTTGCCATTATAATAACATAATTAATAGGGCAACATTTTTGTTAAGGGTGTCCGGGGTTATGATAGACGCAAAACCTGCAGCACCCACCTTGGGCCTTAAAGGAAATCATCAGGGGAAAGCGCAGGAGAATTTTTTACCTCTAAGAAACTCAAAGAACGCCTACCGATTTCTCTATTCCTACAACTTTAAGGTAACTTCCCCTGTCAGAGAGGGACAATTTGAGAATATGAAAGGGCAAATAATTTTACAGGATGCATTTTCTTTTCCCTTTAAAAAAATTTACTGGATGTTCTTTCCTCGGCACAGGCGCCCCCATCCACGGCTCCCGAACTAACCCGATTGTTAAGAGAGGGGGGTGGTGTGACGGAATAGCTATTTTTATTTTAAATTGATCCTATATTTAAAATACCCTTGTGGAATATAAAAAAAAATCCAAATGTTTACCCTTCTCAAGAGTTGGGAAGCATGGAAAAAAACAGGTATAATTTCCAGGATAAGTAGGGGAAAATTTTTGGGCCCAGTCGGGGCTGGATACAAGTATTCTAATTGCACAAGCTTAGATCCGGGACTGGAACCCTATGAAGAAAAAAAAAAGTAAAATTTAGTCCTGTTTTCCAAAAGGGAAATGGAAGGGTGGAAGTTAAGGCTTGCGAAGAACGGCAAGGCACAGCCCTTTTTGGGGTGTTGCGGTGATTTCCCCCATTTTAACCTTTTCATTTTTCTCAGTGTACCGGGTTTCAAATGCTAGCTTATGGGTTAAAGCCCTTTCTGTTTTAACATCGGCCCCTTTAGTTGGGGCTGTGGAACGGGAAAAGGAGCGGGAAGGACTTTTCCCAGACTTTGTGATTTCAGCTTGGTTGGGTATCACCTGCAGGCCCATCACCCCCAAAGAGATTAAATGCCTATCTTTACTGCTTTCAGCTCAATAATACATGCATGATGTAAATTGGCATCCCCGGGTGAGGGGGTTTTTTATCTTAGTTAAAAGTGGAAAAACATTTTTACAGTTACTTGGCCTCATATTTGTTTCAAAACAGTCAGGGTTTTAAATAAACTGCCCTTTTTGTTACCCCAAACTTGGGCAACCTTTTTGGGTATATGCCCAAAATATCCGTTTCCACCTAAACTCCCAGGGTTTTCCCGTTTTGGGTTTTACAATATATGTGGTCCTTGTTAAACATGTATGTCTGGCTTGCCAGGAGGACGGAAAAATTAATAATATATATATTTAAAAATTATATATGCGCCGCAGTAAGCCCTGGCACCCCGGTTCACTTGTTTTTTCATAAAGTTTTTTTGTCAAACTTACTTTTATTTGACACATATTGCTTTTAATTTATGAGGGAGGGAAAGGATGCCTCCTTTTTGGGTTTCTGCCCCCGCCCACCCCACAGTTATTAAAACATGCAGTTGCGTGCAAAAGGGTTGGGGGCCTGTTTTTATTTTTTCCCCTTGGAAAAATGGGGTCGGTTGCCCAATGAAAGTCTTTAATTTGGGGTTTGTGAGAGATAAATAGATAGGTGGACCACCCCCCTTGAGTCCTTTTTAATCGGGGGGGATAAAATCTTTTGATCAAAACGTGTGAACAAAGAAACTCAAATTTTTTTTCAGGTTTAAAGTTGGAAGGGAGAAATAACTGAGAGAAATTAGTTTAGTGCTTTATAAGCGCCGTCAAATAAGAGGTCAGGTAAGCAATTTTGCTTTTGGAGTTGTAGAGAAAAAAAAAAAACATACAATCCTAATATGGACAAAACCCAACTATTGCCTCATAGGGCCTGGGGCCTACTTACTTGATTATATTATAAAATATAATATATATATATTTATATTATTTTTTTAAAATATAAATTATTGTAAGCACTGCTTAGCGTTTGGAGCCATCTTGGGACTGCGGGGGGTTATTTTAAACTCCTGGATCCCCATTCTTAGCGGAATGCCATGACAGGCTTCTTTCTGGCTTCACCCTGTTTTATTATCAAGGAAGACATATAATACAAACACGGCCCCAAACAAAAACCCCTGGCCCGTTAGCCACTAACTCACTACAAATACGACCGCCTACGGGGTTTGGGGACCTCCACCCAGACCCCAAAACACGGGTACCTCACCATTTTTTTTTGGCTTCCCCTTAAGCCCCCGGGGGTAGAGCTTCCCAGCTCATTCAGGTATCGACCAGCCCCCCGATCACCAGAGAGACAGGCTTTTTAAGGCCTGGGAAAACCGGAACCCCAACCGGCCGGACGGGGGACGGCCTCCCACCCAAAAAGCTGGACCGTCCCGGGAAAAAGGGAACCCCCAAAAGCCCCATAGCAGCCCTCCAGTTACTGTCAGTAACCCCTTGGTACTGACGCCAAAAATGTTTCCTTCCCCCACCCAAAAACCGGTTTTCGGTGGCAGCGGGAGCGATCTCCTCTGTACGAACCTAGTGAGATCTCAGTCTGAGGTCGGGCGGCCACCTACCCCCCCCCCCCCCCCCCCGTTTTAAAAGGCCGCAGGGCTTTTCCACCATGAACAACCTTTTTTTTCCCGGGGCAAAAAACTTACACAGTGGAGCCCTTCCCCATTCCTGTGAATCTTTATCCGTAAGGGGGACAACATAACCAGCTGTAGGCCCCACCCCAGCATTCATCCCACCAGAAAGCCCACAGGGATACCCCTTACCCCCAGTGGGACAACCATGCACGCCTGCAAAAAATATAAGCAAACATGCTCCCGCAAAATCCCCAACCTCACCTGATCTTTTGAAACCCACTTACTGCC
>JAODAL010068428.1:0-16810 GCA_025379985.1 Phyllomedusa bahiana
TTTCATTTCCAACAAAAGTAAGTACATCCCTCACATTTTTGTAAATATTTTATTATATCTTTTCATGTAACAACACTGAAGATATCACACTTTGACACAATGTAAAGCAATCAATGTACAGTTTGTATAACAGTGTAAACTTGGTGGGCCTCAAAATAACTCAACACACAGCCATCAATGTCTAAACCACTGGCAACAAAAGTGAGTGAAAATATTGAGACTTTGGGCACAATTTGTCCATTTTTACTTATGGGTGTACTCACTTTTCTTGCCATGGAAGCGTTTTAGACATGGATGGCTGTGTATTGAGTTATTTTAACCCCTAACCGACATATGACATATGAGTATGTCATAGTGCTGGTAAGGGACTTTGTAGAAGGATCGCAGTGCTAATTGCAGCTAACACCTGGTGGTTAAAGCACAGGATGGTGCCAGTGCCATCCCACGCAGTACAGATAGCCACCGCATCTAAAACAATGAGAAACAGTGCCGCGTTCCGCAAGGGTACCTGCGGCAAAATTGCAAGCTCCCAATCGGTTAGCATGGCAGCTGGAAGCCTTGTGAAGGCTTCCATCGCCAGAATGTTTTCTGTTTTACTACTTCCTGCCCCATTGTATTACAAAGCCCTCATGTGTCAATGTAGATGAAAAATGTAAAAAAGTTATGTCTCTGGGAAGGCGGGGATGGAAAAATGAACGTGAAAAAAAAAAATAGGCTACGGCAGGAAGGGGTTAAGGGGACATCAAACTTCCACTGTTATACAAGCTGTACAATAAATAATTTACATAGTATTGAAATGTCATATCTTCAATGTTGTCCCATGAACAGATTTAATACAAAATTTACAAAAATGGGGTGTACTTACGTTTGTAAGATGCTGTAAGGGTTTAGTTCTGCCAATATACGTTCTGTTTGTTGATATTCAAGAAAGTTAAGTATATCCTTAATTATCTATGAACTGAAAATTTCTTTAAAGTGGTGCCAAACAGCTATCCCTATTACAAACTTAGGGCGACATGTATGATTCTCGCCACGTCGGAGTGCACGTTTCCGCTAGTTTTCCGGCGGAATTTGCGCCTCATGTATGTCGGTGCCGAGGTGCGCTCATACATACGGTGTAAAGTCCGCCACGCCTCGCCAGAGTGTGAGGCGCAGTGCGGGACTTAGGCGCAGTGCGGGGCTGCGCCTAAGATTCGCAGCCCGAGGTTGTGCGATCATACATGCGGGATAAAGTCTGCCGCGCCTCGCCAGTGTGTGGGGCGCAGTGCGGGGACTTAGGCGCAGTGCATGACTGCGCCTAATATTCACCGTCCAAGGAGGTGCTCTCATACATGCGGGGAAAAGCCCACCGGGCCTCGCGTAGTGTGTGGGGCGCAGTGCGGGACTTAGGCGCAGTGCAGGACTGCGCCTAACATGTATTCCGATTCGAGCCAGGCTGGAAAACAGCAAGCAATCATTAAACATGTCCGTGCGGAGTATGAATAAAAAAAATCGCCTTTACACATTAACATTCTCTGAAAAAGAGCTAAAACCTACTAAAAAAATACATAAATAAAATCACTTTCCAAAAATCTAGAACGGCGCAACATCGGGAATTTGGATATTGAAAATTGCCGGGAAATACAGTAATTCAAATTCTGTAAGCTATTCTCAATGGTCGGCATAAACCAGCCAATCAGAATAGGAGCGACAGGGACCCATTAAAACCTATGGAGAAGAATTGACCAATCAAAATCAATGGCGGGACAGTTCAAAATACAGTAAAAATACACAAAAGAGCTGATTGGTTGAGCTAGCGGGGGGTTGGCTATCTCGGCCAATCAGAGAGTCATTGTAGTCTATGGAGAGATCGGCGCAATGCAATCTCGGCGCTCAGCGCCGTGCAGCACAGAGTATGAATAAAAAAATCATTTTTATTAAGTGTAAAACATTATGACATAAAGAGCTGAAACCTTCTCTAAAAATAAATCAGTGAAATCCCTAACAACACGTTTGTCGCCGAGACCGGCGCTACATAAGGAATTGCAATATAGAGAATTGCCGGGAAATACAGTAATTCAAATTCTTTAAGCTCTTCTCATTGGTCGGCATAAACCAGCCATTCAGAATAGGAGCCACAGTGGCCCATTCTAACCTATGGAGGAGCTCAACCAATCAGCTCTTTTCTGTATTTTTACTGTATTTTGAACTGTCCCGCCATTGATTTTTATTGGTCTATATTTCTCCATAGGTTTTAATGGTTCACTGTCACTCCTACTCTGATTGGCTGGTTTATGCCGACCAAAGAGAAGAGCTTTCAGAATTTGAATTACTGTATTTCCCGGCAACTTCCATCATCCTAATTCTTGATATTGCGCCGTTCTAGATTTTTGGAAAGTGATTTTTTTTATTATTATTTTTTATTTTTGAGGTTTGAGCTCTTTTTCGGATAATGTTTTATGCCTTTATAAAGGCGATTTTTTTGGAATCATACTCCATGCCGCTCGGCGCTGAGCACCGAGATTTCTTTAGCGAACTTCTATGTTTCCTCGCATGTTCCGTTCTCGCTTCACTTTGCCTCCGCCGGAGCATTTAGACCAAAATCAACTAGGTCTGCCTGTCGGAGCTCTGCAATGCGCCGCACTTTGCCGACTCGTGAACGTACATGCCTCGGAGTTTTCGAGCGCGCCGCGTCCCGCCCCGGAGCGCCAACAGCGCGCCCACACCGCGCCCATTGCACGCCCCTTCATGTGAGGCGCAGCCGAAAGTGGCAAACGCTGCGCCTAACATCACATCCCTGCGTTTGACAGCGGATTCGGGCCGGTGAGGCGCAGGATATGCCAGAAAACAGGAGTAAAGCCCGATCATACATGTCGCCCTCAATGTTCCTTTTTGCATATGCTTGCAGTAAAGTTTTATCATCTTTTCCATCATAACTTCAAGAAAGGTGCATATGCTCTCAATCCTTTGAATTTACAAATACATGTTTTAAAGAATTAAGTATTAAAAAGTTTGTGCTCAGTTTAACATGCAATTAGTTATATATTCTGTTTCTTTTTAAAAGTTCACTCATTGCTGAAGTTAATAGAAAAAACAATATTTTAACTGAAAGGTGGGTTTTACTTATTCATTTATACTTTTCTACACCCATACAACTTAAACTACTTCTCAGAGATCCCGAGTCCTTGAGGGATAACTTGATCTCTTTCCAGTTAAATAGACATTTGTAGCTATGGGGAAATTAGATTTTTCTTTAAAGAAAGTAATGAAATGCTAATGAATTTACAAGAAGGATCTTACATATGTTGGCTCTAGGAGTTATTTGGAGTAGGAAAGGGAGTCTCTTCCATTTGAACTCTAAGTGTGATTTAGCATATGTTTTTTTTGGTATTTCAAATACTTCTTTTCCCTATCTCTCTTCAAGTAAGTAAGTTTGAAGTCATAATATAACATATTTGCATGTGCAGTAAACAGCTTTGGTGTTTGTCAGCCAAAGGCAATGCATGTTATTGTGTTTATATTCCAAATGTATGTAAGGTTTTCCATTTAATTTTAAATCACATTATTATTTTTATGACATTTGCATTGTTCTTCAGTGCAGATTTACTGCAAAAAGTTTGAAATGCATAGTGCCATCAAATAATATAACTAGAAATTTGGTGATGGAGTGCGAGGGGTATCGATTTCTAATGAAGTGAGATTCGGCTTTAGTATTTCAGGGAAAACTTCGAATTCTGAAACGAAAAGGACAGGTCGAAGTTTGGGGTGATTCGCGGGAATGAAGGTGTCTGTTTTTAATTTTGATAAAAATGGGCTAGGTGAGACATGGTGTTACATTGGGGCAAAGAACTCTGGGAGGAAAGAGAAAGGACAAGACCCTAAATGACATGTGCCCCGAGTTGAAGGACCAATCAGAGAAGACGGGGGATTCTGTGACGTCACCGCACTAGTATTGAAGGTCTGGGATGCTACGCTGGGCAGTTTACAAACTTTCTCACTGAATGCTGTGTAGTTGAAGCTTGCTGCTGTTGAGATCTTCACACTAAAGATACTAACTTTAATATTACAGTGATTTTTTGGACGGGGAGTGTCACAGCTGTGTCTCAGTAAGGGGCTGCTTTCTTTTACCGTTTAATTTGTTTTTTGTGGAGGGTTGATGAGACTGAAATCCCAGGTGTGCTCCTCAATTCAGCTCTGATATACATTTTTATGTATATCTGCTCAGTTCCTTGAGCACATTGAATATCCAAAGGGTTATCTAAGCCTGTTTTGCTGTTGTATTCCAGTTTTTTTGAGAAAGAAAACAGCGTTTTTTTAATTCCAATTACCACTTAATTTTTGGTTTGCTCTTTCTTCGTGCGACAATTTAGATCCAAGGGTTAAATTCCAGGTGGTTTTTTTGTTCCTGCTAGGTTGTGGTTACTAAAAGATACGGTATCTTTAGTTTTTTGAACGCCATAAGGATGAAAAGAAATTTTGCTCTGATAGCATTAATTTATTTTCCGAAGGTTAATTAAGCGTTTTTCTGTTGTTGGGTGGTCAGTAAAATTACACGTCGTATTTAACACGCTACAAAGTCTGGGGTCAAATTTTTGGCGTCAGCACATTTCTTTTGCGCAATTGAGATCCTAAGGGGTTAATTAAGCATTTTTCTGTGTTGTGGTTATAATATACATGTCGTTTTAACAGCGCTACAAAGTGGTAATTTTTTGGCTGCTACATTTTCTTTTTTGCGCAAATTTACATCCAAGCGTTTTTCTTGCTGTTGTGGTCAGTAAAAAGAAATGGAGTGTTTTGTCTTCAGAAACACCAAAGAAGATAATATTTGAATGTAGGCATAATTATATCCGAGGTTAATTAAAGGGCGCTGGTTTTGTGCTTTTCCTATTCTCATGGTAAAATACCCAGGGTTGGGTTTTTAAACGGGACAATACAGTCAATTTTTCCTGGCCATTTGTGGCCGGCTGGGAATGGAATTGCGCGTTGGAATTGTTTATTGGGGGGGGGGGGGGCCAATTGGTTTATCCAAGCTTGTTATTGTGAGGGTTACCATTTGGAGTCAAGATACAGGTGGTGCCGGAGTCGTAATAGTGTAGGTGTTATTGTATCTTATAGAGATATCTTCATTAAACAGGTCTGTACATTTTGAACAAAACCAGTATGTCAAGACAGAGAGAGTTACGGTGGCAGGTTCTCTTAACCTACGTAGTAGCAGTGGGCAACCAAACATTCCTGAGGAACGCATGCCCAGGTTTCGCATCAACAGTATGGGGAGCATCGCGAAAGGTGCAGGTTCACTCGTGTTGAGGCCAGAACTGCCTGGTGTAATCTAAGCAGCCGTAGTATTGACCAACAACACAAGGGTTCTTAATTGGTTAAACTAGGTCTTCCTACTTCCTCTCAATAACAGTCTGACAAAACCCCAGCCAAGGAGTCTGAATGTTTTGGGTGAACTTCAGACACAACCACTTATTTGGCTATGGTAGTCTTATGTTGTTGTTGTAGGGGTGTGTAGTGGGTCTAGTGCCTCACTGACCTCAAACCCGCACTGTCCATCGGTTCGCCTCAGCCAGAGATCTCCTGTAGGGGGTGTGGTCTGGGGCTCTCACACATATTTAGCAGCGAGGGTTGAATGAACAATTGGAGGAGGTAAGGTGGAAAAGTCGAGAGTACTTGTTCGGGGCAAGCGAAGAAATGGGGCCACAATTATTCCCTGTTTCTTGGGTGCCATGTAGGCGGGCAAAGTGGCGTATATATGTGGTGAGTGGCATGGGACTTTGGTCGTGTTTTTGTTGTGAGGGACCCAGTGGTCAGAGATCCTCTTATACAAGTCTAGTGGTAATAGGTATGTGCGAATTTCCTCGAAATTCGTGTGTCGTCTCACGTAATTCGTGGTTTATCCGATTTCCCGACAAAAAATAACGCTTCGTTGCTGATATTTCTACAGATGACTGCTTGTCGTCTTAGTATTGTCCTTCACTATAATAATTCCGCTGGGCACTTAAGAGGGTCTCTAAAAACTGACCAAAAAATGCTGGGAAGGGTGATGGGAATGTATGCCTGATAATAGTCATAATGGCAGCTGAATCAGCTTGCGGAGGAATGGATAAAAAAAACAAGATCTTGACTGGGTAACTCAGAGTAGGTAGTCTAGGGGGCAACATCAGTGACACGAGTGTGGATGTTTTGGTGGAAGTGGGATTGTGTCGTTGGCCAGAGCCAGCCGAAGCAGCCATCTAGAGATGCATGCTGAGAGCTGGGGCTGTCAATGCCTATTCCTTGGATAGGTGGCAAAAAACATAACAAAAACAGGAGGTTAGGTCCTCGATAGTGGCACAATACAGAGTGGTCTAGGTTTACTTTTAGGGGGCAGCAGGCCACAGTGCAGCTGCAGTGTCAGAATCTCGTATAGCTAGGGCACAATGACACAGTGTTGGATGTGTATGGTGCCTGGGCTAAAAAACAGGAGTATTGGGCCACAGGTAGAAGTGGCACAATGACACGGAGTGTGTAGGTCACGACAGCAGCCAAGAGCAGCCAGCTGTAAGAGGTCAGACAGTGGACAATGACATTTTGGATGATTTGGTTGGCAAAAACTTGATGGTAGTAAGGGGGGCCAAGCAGGGGAGTGGACATGACAAGAGGAGTGGAGGTAAACGTTCTGGTCTGCAGCAAGCATGAGGTGGCAGACGAGTTCCGACAATCACCATTTCTGTGAGAGATTCGGGTGTAAGCAAAAACAGCAGTTTAGGCCTCAGAGTGGAACAATGACAATACCGGAGGGATGCGGGGTGGTGTGACGGTATTGGTGGGGCAGGCGCAGGCAACGCAGCATTGAGGTCAGAGATTGGCACAATGACTCCGATGTGGACGCGGTGGTGGCGAATACCAGTCGCTGGTAAAGTTGGTCTGGTGGCAGATGTTTGAGAAACTTTGGGTCAGCAGGGGATGTGTGGCATCAGGCGGGGGTGGCGGCAGTCAGAATAGTGGCTGAGGGTAGGGGGGTAGTATTGAACCTTAGACTCATTTCTCACAGTTATTGGGGCGAGGCGTCATGGCTGATGTAGGTCTGACGCCTGATGGCATTGGCGGAAGTTTTGCGTGTGTGGATGAACCTAGGTCCGATCCACGCTGATTCATCTTGACAAAAGGTCAGTCGTTCACACTTCCTGGTGGACGACGGGTTCTCCTTGAGGGTATGGTAATCGATTTTGGCCACGGCGGCGCAGCTGAACACGCTGCTCTGAGCCACGACTAACGGTGAGGCCAGCAGGACAGCTTCCTCCACTGCAAACTCGGCGAAGTTGGTGGCTTGGGGCCACACAACCTGTTGGCTGCCAGTAGTCAGCAGATCTTCTAACTTGGGGGGCGGTGGCGGAGAGTTGCTGGCCATGTAGGCCGCACCACTCCTAGTTGGTCTCAGTGGTCTTCTCCAGGTACCTGCTGCTGGCTTGGCGATGCCCTACTCACTGAGGCGTGGGGTTGTTGGAAGGAAAGCTGCTCATCAGTGACCCAGACTTTGGTTGTTGTCGGCTGCTGATGGAGCTGGTATTGCCTTCCGACCCCTCCCCCTTCCCCCAGCAGAACGGCCGTTGTGTGGGTGTGGGTAGGGCGAGTAGTGATCCCGGATGTGAAAGGCGCTGAAGAAACCGCACCCGCGGTCAGGACCTGTCAAAGGATGGACGATGCCGCACATAGGCACGCGGGCCAACTGACACTGGAGGATTTCCCCTATAGTATTTGAAGTTTGTCCTCCCTCTCAGAGGTAGCTGGGAAAAAAAGATCCATTTGTTGACTCGGTAGCGATTGAGGGGGTCTAATAGGGGTGGGAGAGCAGAAGTCATCCCATTCTGCCGGTAGGTCTGCTGACTTATGGTCGGGCTGTCGACTAGCCAGGCAACATAAAGCATGCTGCGGGCCATTGCACAAAGTGACTCCGATGGAGGCTACCATGCCTCCTTCTCCAATGTATATGCCACGTGCGGTTGCGGGCACCATTTTCTGCCTAGTCTTCCTGCATCTCCACATCTACGTCCGTCCAGCATTGATCGAACTGCTGCCTCCACTCTTGTCAGGAGTATGCCTGTGGTAGAAAGATCCACTCATTTCAATCAGACTATGTCTTCTTCTCCAATGTCCTCCCTCCTCTCCTCTCCTCTCCATTTATGTTCCCCACCGGAGCTCATGTGGGCCGCGGGGAGATGTAGGTAGTCCACGTCTCCCAGTTCCTCCTGCCCAGACAGATTTTTCAGCATTCTGTGTCCGAGGGACTGTGTGCAGTGGAGATGACGTTATTCAGATCCCGTTAGTCACTGGCGAATATATGTGCAATATAAAGGTGGGCCTCCTTGATCGGCCTCAACAAAACGGCTAGGATGTCACGCATGAGCTTGCAAGAGGCTGACATCTAATTAAACAGGGAGAAGTACTTTCCTGTACCGCGCATGGGATCATCAAGAAAATCGGTTTACGTAGTTAATTGGCCGTTTCTATGTTCATTACAGTTGGGGTTCCAAAAATGTGCGGCTGGAAATTCCAACGGTGTGACAATTATCGTCATTGAGAGTGTGTTTGGGGGGAGGGCCGTTCTGCCGGCGATGTGTCCAACTCTGTATGAGGAGGGTTTGTTACTGGCCTTTGTTGAGGAGATGCGTGGATGAAGTGCGCTTGCGATGCAGAGTTTTCATATGGGCAATTTTTCAGTATAATTTCTGAAGATTCGTGGTTAAGACTTCTAGGAAACTTTTCACAACCAGATTGAGCCATAGTGTGCGACCATGCAGGAGCGCAAAGGATGTCGCTGATGGAAATGGACATCCCCTCTCTCGGGGTGTGCGAGATTCTTGTCAGCGCGACACATGTTATCCTTGTGTCGTCAACCTATGGGTGGTTCGATTTGCAGTTGGCGCGGAGGAGAGAAAGGGCCAAACATGCGATTTTCTTGCTGCTATGACGCGTGAATGCAGTTTCTCCCCTGTTGTGACCTTCGTTGCGAGGTAAGCAGGTGGTAGAACTGCGTGACACCGTTGTGGCCTACACATGTGGTGATGACTGGAGCAGTACTTGTGAAGGGGAGAGTATGGTGGTGGTGAAGGTCCAGGGAGAGAGGTGCAGGACGGGGACATTGGCGCAGGAGCCGCAGTTTGACAAATGTGAGGGAGAAAGCGGCAGCTCTTCTGTCCAAGTTGGGTAGGTAGTGCAATGGGCAGGAGTTCGATAGCCATTCATCCACAGGGCCTGTTGTACGTAAGGCCAGTACTTGGCCGTGACCGTAGGTGTACAGCTCCAGACGTGTTTGTCCGACGCTGTGTGATGCCGTTTTGCACCTGTGGTGGAACAAAGTTTGCTAGTTGGATAAGCTCAAGGACTGGTTCCCATGACTTCTGGTTGCCTAATATTTGATGAAGTTTGGGGTACTGCCCTTTTTGGAAATGAAAATTATGTCTTAGAAACTATCTATCATTCGGAGTCGGGCCACAAGGCCATTAGTTCTAGCTGGAACGGGTGCAGAGTCCACCATTTGGAGAAGGGAGGAGACTGCGTGTGGTATCTAAAAAATTGGACAGCGATTTGGAGCACAGTCAGCTGTGCTAGCTTAGTGATGGTTCCGGACGCATTAACCGCGTTGCTTCTTTTGCAATGCCGTCGGACTTGGGACTGGAAGCGGACAGCTTTTTAGCTCCCAGCGTAGCGGGTAGGAGCAGGATTCGCCGTGACCGGTGAGGTTGATGTTTTATAAAGAGAAACAGCTCCTTCTGCAGCTGGTGTGGTGGCAGCCTTGATGGCTGCAATGGCATTGAGTTGCCACTAGTGGGCGCTGCTGCTGCTGTTGCTGCGTTCGTTCAATAAGGCGGATCTGGATGGACCACCACATCTGAGCCACGTTTCTCCCAGGCCCAGCGAGCTTATGGGGAGGCTGCATTTGTTGACGCAGGGACGTGGGTGGCCACCGTGGATGAGCTCCCTGGACGCATCGGCTTCACTTTCTGCACCAACAGCACAGAATTCTACATATACCATATTCGGCTCCTCCTGGGTGTTTAAGCAAAGAAACGTGCCACACCGCTCGGAGTATCGGATTTTACCGCCAACGCTTCGCACTGAGTGAACTACATTCCGTCGCTGCCTGCTGAGCCCCTGTGAAACTACATTTCCTTGGACCTCGCGAGCGAAAGGGGTTGTTTTTACACACGTGGCCGGTTCGTGCTCACCGACCTCACACTGCTTGCTAGCCCTGCTGACTCGCACGTTTCCACACAACCCACTTTTTCGCTGCTGGCCCAACCGCTACTGCCGCGCCTAAGCTGACGCCCTCTTCTCCTTGACGATGATGAAGCTTTGCCTCCCCGACTCTCCAAGTGTGCAGGTCGGCTACATCATCATCTATTTGTGTTTAATCGTCACTGCGTGTCGCTCATCTCACCAGGGTTTGCTTGGTTATGCAGAGGCTGACCCCTCGACAAGCTCATGATCCATGACATCGTCACATTATATTCTTTGCGCACGTACTGCAAGAAGCATGGGATATTGGTCCCATTTCTTCGTCGCAAGTAGCTGGCTTGACTGCTCATTCCTCGAATTGTTCATCCTCCTATGTTGAGTGGCGCTTGAGAGCTCCAGACCTCATAGTGATTCTTGGCTGAGGGTGAACCAGATGGGACAGAGGCGGGTTGTGGAGGAGGACGGTGTGAGGGACCGCTGGACCCGCTCCCGGGGCCATGCCCAACTAAGGGTTTGTGTCTGACGTTCCCACCGAACTCTTGGCTGGGAGGGTGTCGAATATTATACTGTTGGGAGGAGGGTAAGTGGGAGGAATGAACTTAGTCAAAAACAATCTAAGAACCCTTTTTGGAGTTGCTAGTCAGCACACGGCCGCTAGATTGACAGCGAGGAAGTTGCATGTTGGCCTCACGATGATGACCCCTGCTGCGGATCGTCTGCCTTGCGGTGCTGCGAATTGCTCCAGGGAATATTTGGCTCTGCCTCTAGCAGGGGACAGAGCACTGCCCCTCTCTGTTTGACATACTGTTTGTTCTATATTGGTACAGACACTGTTGATGAAGATATCTAGTTAATATTGATAAATACACCCCTGTATTTGACTCCAAATGAAACCCACTAAGAAGCTTTGGGTAAACACTTGGATATAAAGTTTGCGCTCCACATAATGGGCATGGTAAAAAATGTGAATGTGTATGTGGTCGTTTAAATCGTTTGTGTATTTTAACTTAATAAATAAAAGCTCAAACAGGCATTAATTAACCTGGGTGTCTTAGATCGGATATGATTATGCTACAGAATTTCTTCTGTGTGGTTGTTGCAGTTGTGAGCTTGTACTGAGTACAACTGCAGAACATAACATCGCTTAAATTAACCTATTCTACTGGGATTGTAAATTGCGGCCAAAAGTATTGGTTGATTTGTGCAACTCAATTAAACTCACGGAGGCTGTTACAGTAGCGTGGTTACAATGGCGTGTTTTCTTACGCTACACAACAACTGGAGAAACAAAATTGTAATTAAACTGTCGCTTTTGTGAAGTAGGCTACAGGAAAAATGTATTTTTTGGCGGTTGTTGAAAGACGGGTTTATTTTAGTCTCCACAGCAGAAAAAACAATGCTTAATTAATCCCCCTGGATGTAAATTGCGCAACAAAGTTGAGCAACCACAAACTGAGTGAGCTTTATGCATGTTAAGCGGTAATGTTACAATGGCTGTGTTTTTTTTACGCTACACAACAAACATGTAAAAAAATTGTAATTAAGACCTTCGCCTTTGTGAATCTAGGCTACAGGAAAAATGTATTTTTAGGCGGTGATTGTTGAAAGCGGTTCCTTAATTTTTTAGTCATCACAGATGAAATGCAACGATTGTAATTAGCCGCTGAAGGTAAATTGCGACCAAATAATGAGCAACCACAAACTTTCGAGCTTGATGATCGCGGTTACAATGGCTGTGTTTTCTTCCGGCTACACAACTAGGAGAAAAAAATGTTTAATTTAACGCTTCGCTTGGGTGAATATAGGCTACAGGGAATAATAATGGTAATTTTATAGCAGGTGAAGAAAAGACAGGTGATTCTTTTAGTCAGCCACTACATACAGCAGAACAACCGCTTAAATAAGCCATCTGGATGGTAAATTTGCGTCAAAGAATTGAGCAGGCCAAAAAATGAGAAAGTTATGCGAGTAGGTATTTGTATTGTACCATAAACAGACATGCATGTTACTTTTAAATGAATTACAACAGGATACAGGCTTAGACCCCTTGGATATTTCAATGTGCTTTGGTGAAGCGGACGTAGCATTAATTATGTAATTATGAAGCTGAACATTGGAGTGGCACACTGAATTCAGATCCAATAACCCCAAAAAATCTAGAAAACTAGTTAGACGTTTGTTATGAGAGAAAGCAGTCTCTGGGAGACAAGTGGAGACAGACACCCCAAAAATCAGCTGTTTAAATATCAGTTCTTCAGTTAAGAGCTAATTACAAGCGAGGCCGCACGAGCAACTTCACTATTCAGAAGTTACATGTGGAGTAAATAAAAAAGGGCGGTATGAGCTGGCCCAGCGTCGCCGCCTAGGATTATTTAGAATAGTGCGGTGAAGTCCACAGAATCCTCGCCAGCGGTCTCTGATTGATTCATCTCTGCTCAATGTCATGACAGGCTGTATGCCTCCTCTTCCTACCCAGCGTGCTTTGCCCCATGTAACGCCATGTGCCGCAGCAATTTGATCAATCAAAGCACACTTCGTTCACCCGAAGCCCCCACAAACACTTCGTCGTTCAGAACCGAAGTTTACCTGAAATTCTAAACGAATTCCACTTCATTAGAATCAATTCGCCCCTCTCAAAACCAAGACCATTGAGGAGGAAACAGCATTTGAAGATCAAACAAAAATTTGGGATTATATGTAGCCGACCACACTTGGGAGCCGGGTAAAGCAAGGACTTCATCATCGTCAGGAGAAGAGGTCGTCAGTTTATGCGTCTGGCATCGGCGCAGACAGCAATTGGGTAGTGTGGCCGTGAGTCTGCAGGGTAGCAGCAGTGCGAGGTCAGGAGCCAAGCGACCATGGGGTAGAAAACCTGCATCGCAGGTCCAAGAAAGTAGTGGCATAGGGGCTCAGTGAGGTAGCGGCGGTAGCAGTCACTCAGTGCGGAGCGTTGGCGGTAAAATCAGCTACTTGGCGGTGTGGTAGTTCTTTGCTCAGACACCGGAGGAGCCGAATATGGGTATATGTAGAATCTGTGGGCAGAAAGTGAAGCGAGGCTAGGGAGTTAACGTAGGCACCATGGCCCTGCGTCAACACATGCAGCGTCACCATCTGATGTCCTGGGAGAACCATGGCTCAGTTGTGGTGGTCCATCCTGCCGCCCGCAGCAACAGAAAGCAGCCCCCCATGGCACGCATGCCATTGCAGCTAGTCAAGGCTCCACCACCTCGCAGAAGGGAGCTTTTTCCCTCTTTGCCATTATCTCCCGGGGTCCAGATTCTCCTGATCCTCCGCTACTCATGGCGCCAGCATCGTTCAACGAGGCATTGCAAGGAACAACAATATGCGTCCAACCATCCTAAGGTCAGAAGCTGACCGGCTCCTGTCCAATTGTTGGTACCCCCTCCCCCCTTCCAAAGTAGACTCTGCACTGTTCAGAGAGCTAATGGCTTGTGCCAAGCCGAGATTGAGAGTTCCAAGACGTAATTTCTTTTCCAAAAAGGCAGTACCAGCACTTCACAAATATGTAGAACAGAAGGTTGGCCAGTCCTTGAGCTTATCCGTTTGTTCCAAGGTGTATGGAAAGCGCTGGGCGTGTGGAGCTTCTAACTACGTCCCGGGGCCAGTACATGTCCTTTACTCCCACTGGGTGAATGTGCTTCCTGGGCCCGCCAACACCAACAACTTAGACAGAGACCCGCTATCTCCCCCCCGTTGTCAAAATGCTGCTTCTGCACCAATATCTCTCGCCCCTATCCTCCTCACCATCACCATCTCAGCCTCCACAAGTGCTGCTCCATCATACCACATGTGTAGGGGCACAGTGGGTTTTTAACACAGTTCTACACCTGGCTTGCTGGCGAGTGAAGTCACACAGGGGAGGAACTGCTCCCGTCATGCAGCAAGAAATCGATGTGTGGGGTTTTCCCCCCGCCAACTGCAAATTGGAACCATGGTGACGGACAATGGGAGGAACATGGTGTCTGTGCTGCACCGAGGAGGGATGGCGCACGTGTTCAATCTGGTTGTGAAAAGGTTCCTGAAGTCTTCCACCAATCTTCAGAAGATTCTGAAAATGGCCAGGAAACTGTGCAGCACTTTCATCAAATTTCCCCAAAAAAAGCCAGGCACACCCTCCTTGAAGTTTGCAGTGGCAGAATGGCCCTCCCCAACACCACACTGATATGCGATGTTTCCACCCATTGGAATTCCCAGCCTGCACATGTTGGACCGACTGTATGAACAGAGAAAGGCCATTAACGATTTTTTGATGATCCAGGCGGACAGGGAGTACTCCCCTGTGTTAACTTTGATGTCAGCCAGTGGCAGCTCATGCGTGACACTGCCGTTTGCTGAGGGCCATTCCAGGAGGCCACGTTATTTGTCGCGCCGACTAGGGATAATAACACTTTCCCACTGCTTCATGTCCTGGACAGATATAAAAAATCTGTCTAGGCAGGGACGGAACGTGGCGACTACATTTCCACAGATCTGGTGGGGAAAGGGAAAGGAGAAGAGGGGGGAGGAGGAGGACATTGGAGCAAAAATTGTCTGGTGAAATAGGGGGTTTTTCTACCCGGTACGGGAGGGGAGGACAGGGCAGCGGGGGAGGGTAGATGGGATGAGAAAATAAAGGCAAGACCCGAAGCCCCGTGGCATATACAGTGGAGAGGGAGCAGGATCCCTCCATCACTGGCAGATCCCCGCAGCATCCTTATTGCCGGCAGTGACAGCCAAACCCAGCTTCGCAAGGGATGATTTTCGGGCTCTCCACCTTTTGGGCCCTCACTAGGGGGCCAAAAAAGGGAGCCTTTTTTCCACTCTGAGGGGGGAAAAAACTAAATAGTAAGAAAAAACCTCAGTAGTCATTGGCCGCTGCCTATGTCGGCATCGTCCATCCCTTCAGGTCTCCCGGGGGGGTTCCTCAGCAATCCCTACAAGGCCGGGGCTGTTGGAAGGGTTGTGTGGGGGGGGGGGGGGTAGGAAGAGCAGACCAGCCCATCAGCACAACCTAAGTCTGGGTTGCGATGAGCAGTTTTCCTTCACCCCCCTTGAGGAGGGCATTCACCACAGCAGCAGGCAGGACCGGACAAAACCCAAAACCAAACACTGGTGGCCTACTGGACAGCACCTGCCACCCCATAAAATCCGCTGGACAACGGGCACCCAAAACTGGATTTGGCCCGGGCAACTTGCTGAGTTGCGGGAGAAGCGTCCCCCGGGGTATTATGTGGCACCAAACGGTGTTTAGTGCGGCGGGGCCTCTTTACACCAAGGAAACCCGCTTGTCCCGGAAATGTGAACGACTGACCTTTGTCAAGAGAATCACGTGGATCCCCCAGGATTTCCACACACCAATCCTTAACACAGTTTACACAGCCATGACGCCTCACCAAAAACTTGAGAAATGAGTCGGGGTTTCAAACTACCTGCCTCACCCTATCTAGCCGCCCCCCGGCCTTTTCCCCCTTCTGACTTTTCCCCTCTGCCCCCCAAAACTTTTCCGGGGTGTTTTCCCCCCACCCCCCCAATTTTTGTCCACTCTTGATCTATCTTTTTTGCCCCCCCTCCACCTTGCATTTTCCACTTGTGGCCTACTCCTGTTTTTTTCCACCTCCCCCCCTTTCATTGTGCCACTCCCAACCAATGCTGCTGGAGTGCCCCACACTTGGCTTGTGCCACTCTGGGCCCACTCCTGTTTTTCCCCCCACCAAATGTCATTGGCCCCTCTCTTACCTCATGCTGCGTGGGCTGCCATACCTCCCACTCTTTCACGTGCCCCTCTGTGGGGCCCACGAAAATTGCCACCTAGCCCCACTTGTTTTTTTTCCCGCTGGCGCTGCCTGAATTTTAGGGCTACATTCCGCTTCAATTTTTTTTGGTCATTTTTTTCCCCCTAAGTGCCCAGGAATTTTTGATGAACATTTAATTTTCGGGGGCAGTCTGTGCATTCATCTAAAACACAGCATTGTATAAGAACAAACCAAGCTTTCCCCCTGCAATTTAAGCATGGGACAATGTTTTACACACCCTACGGGTCTGTCAGCCCGAAATAGCTGTTTTTTAACGCATTCGTCCGAAGTAAAATTCGGACCGAAACAATTTTGTCGGAAAAATTGGGGAAGTCGGGGAAAACCAAAAATTTTTTTGGGGAAAATTCGCCCACTCTAATTTTAACAATAAAATTACAGATATTTGATTAAACCTGTTGAATTGTTATTGTTTCTTTAACAAATGACTCGTGCAACATTTTTTTCCTTTTTTTACTTTAAAACACACAGAAATAAACAAAATTTAAATTTTGGAACCAGACAAGGTCAAACATAGCAAATTAGAAACCAAAAAAATTAAATTAAAAAAAATAAAACATCAAAAAAAGGCACAATTTTTCACTGAAAAATAAAAAAAAGAAAAAAGAAAGACATTTTAAAAAATTTTGTTGAAAACGATTTTTATCGACAAAGTTAAATCGTAAGTTTTTTTTGGTGATCGAAATTTTTCAGATCAAGCGATAATTAAGTTAAAATCTGTGCATCATCTATTAAGATTTTCCCCCATTTTCCGCTTCCTTCATTTTTGGGGGCCCAAATCAGATTACAGAATAGACAGG
>JAODAL010068429.1:0-16810 GCA_025379985.1 Phyllomedusa bahiana
CTTTTCATGCAATAGGGGTTTAAATTACAGCTTATACTTTATCCCGGGGTCCCCCAAAGGCCCAACCCGTCTTCAGGGGTTTCCCAAAAAATTGCATTTTGGGCACCCGTAAACTCCCCCAGCCCAACCCAGTTTCTGTCATTCAGCATCCGGGCTCCCCGGGTAGGAAACCCATTTGCGGGCGCTCAGGCCATTACTCGCCGGATCTCGGGCGGCAGGAGCTCCCCCCCCCTTCCCGGCCCGAAACCGGCGTTTGCCCGGACCACTTTGTCGCAAACATGGGGGGGAAAATCCCCCCCCCGGCCGGAGCCACCCCGGCCGTGGGGGGTTTTGGGGGCATGATCCCCGGGGTAATATACCCCCCTTTTCCATGCCGGGGATCTTCGCCCCTCCCCTTTGGGGCCCCGCAAGTTTCCGTTTGGGAGTATCAAAAGGGCTATTTGCGGGAAACCCCAAAACCCGCCCCCCATTCCCCGAATGAGTAACAAATGCCCGGAAAAGGGGTTTAAAAAGATTTCCTCTTTTGGGTAACTGAAAATAGTGGATCTAAAGGAACAGTCTATTAAAACCCATGGCCCTACAAAAAACCAAAAGGGGCTATTTTCACAACAGCTTATTTCAGAACAATTTACACAGTTAAAAAAATCAGTTGAAAATAATTTGGCCACTAAGTTTTGGGCCGTTTTGGGTAACTGAGTTTCCCAAGGGGGATTCACCATCCCCAAATTTCATTTTAGGGGGTGAATCCATCCGTAAAAAATTTGACATGCCCTTTGGGTTTTTTCCGCCCGGGAATTGCCGTGGGTAAATTTCTGCGGCGGAAAACCCGGGCACGGAAAACGCGTTTCGGGGAAGGGGAGGGAGACCTTTTTTTCTTTTAAAAATCAATAAAAAAATAGGCGGGTTACTTTTTTTGACTGATTTGCCGACGGATTAAACGATCGTCAACCCGTCTGCAAATCCGCGGGGGAAAAAAAAAGCCGTGTGAAGGGAGGCCTAAAGTCTTTTGAAATAGCAAAATTTTCTAAAATTTTTCCATAGCCCCCAAATTTTTCTACGGGCCCTCTACTTTGGGGGGCATAAAAATATTCGGAAAGCAAGTTAAATGTGAAATTTGTGTTTGGAAAAAAAACACGACAGGTTTTTCCAAACTACGGTATGTTGCTAGATAAATGGGTAGGAATCTTCAAAATTTGGCAGTTTGTCGTGTGGGTTTCCCACTATAAAAACTGGTTAAACCCCCTTTCCCCAAAAGGGGCCTTAAAAGGGAAGGGACAACTTTTTAAAATGGCAAAAGGGTAAATGGCATTTAAACTTATAGTTGGGGAAAAAAAAGGACTAGCTCCTGGGGGTCTGTACCTACTAAAAAGGGGCCAAAATAAATTTGTCTATTGGCATGAATGACTTTTAAAAGGGAAACTTTTGGGGAATGGAAGTGGGTTTGGACCGGGGTTTTTAAATAAAATCTCAATGTCTTTTACATCTGAAAGCTACCCCGGATCCCTACGCTTTTTTTTCACCGGGGAAATATTTGGGGCACCAGGTTTGAATTAAAAAAAGGAAAAACCCCTTTAGGAAGCCGTATTTCATTATAAAATTTACTTTTTGACAAAAAACCAAACTACCCACCCCCCCCACTGTTGCGGGCCAAATGCCCCCCTTTTTTAGCAATGTTTTTCCCCTTATACATTGCCTTTTTATCAGAAAAATTTTCCCCTACACTAAGCAAAAATTGCCCTGGGAAAAATTTTGGGAGGAACATGATTAAGTTTTTAAAGGGGTTTTGGGACTAAGCAGGTTTTTTTTAATGAAAACAATAATCGCTATATCATAAAAGAATTTACTAAAATCCTTAAAAGAATTGAGAGATTTTCTTGATAAATATTTCTATCCATAAAATTTTGGGAAAATTTTGCTTTTACTCATATGTTTTTTTGATATAAAAGAAGGGGAAAACAAGCATCCCCAGTACCCATACAAATTTGACTTAAAAGCTAGAGATATGTTTTGGTTTCAAAATAAAAAAACCACACATGCCGGGTGAGAAGCCCTGCGTGGGGGGCCCTTTAAAAATTCAATGCTTTTTTATACTGCATTTTTTAAGTGATTTAATTTTTTACACCCTTTCCCCAATAAAATTTATGAGAAATCCACCCCTCCCCCCCATGTTTAAAAAATCTTATTTCCCCCAAAGAAACCTTTCTTTTTTTTTTTTTTTTCAAATAAGAAATTTTTTTTTTGCCTCAACCCCAATAACATTTTAAAACATAAAAAATAAACCCTTTTTTTACATCAGTGGCTAATATTCAGGTCAAAATTTACGGGGAAACGAACAAATTTTTGCCAATTACTGTCCCTGGGGCCCCCAAGTTTTGTACTCAGGGTTTGGCTGTTTGTTAGAGTGGGACAGAAATGGCAAGCTTTTCCCACCATTTTTTCATGTCTTTTTGATTTTTTTAAAAATTTACTTTTTCTCACGGGGGGGGTAAAACTGATTTAAAATCAAACTGAGACAGTAAGGAAAACCCACAAACAAAACTGCAATATCCTTCATGTTATAGAAGAAATGCTAAACATTATTTTAGGGTTGCTGCCATTTTTTAAACAAAATACTTTTAAAGGGTATTTTTAAATGAGGATAAAAAAAAGCAACAAAAAAGGGGGAGAAAGCAATGCACTGCTACTGAATTTAACCCCCATTGTACAACTGAAAGGGGTTAATCGAAAGAAGAGCATTACTAGTAATAGAGATAACAGTTGTACTGGATTGCGTACTACTTTCCCTCAGGGAAGGATATCATAAAAAAGGTCATTTCCTATAAATCTCATCTTTCTCTTTTTAAAATTTTATTTAAATTTTAGGGGGAGTGACTAGTGCATTTTTGATTTACAACGGGAAAAATTTTTTAAAGGGTTTTTTCTATTTAAAAAATAAAAATTAGACCATACACCCTATTAAAACATTGGCTTTTGTTGGGGAAGGAGGACACCCCTGGGAAAAGAAACTTTAAAAACTTTTCCCTTTGATGCAAATCCATCCATTTTTTTACTGGTTGGGGTTTACAATAAACCCAGGGCCATCTTATGAAAGGGTTGGGCTTTGTAAGATAATTTCTTTTTAATGCCTTTAAAAATTTTTTTTTAATTAAAATTTCAGTCCGCCCCAAAACCCCTTGACAGCGCGGGTTTTTAAAAGGGTTTTTTAGGGCTGCAAAACTTTTTGGGAAAAAAAAAGCCACATACTTTTTGGTGTTTTTTTTTTGCCTTGGAGTATGACTTGTTTTTTTTTTTTATAAGTAGAAAACCCCAATGCAAAAATTTTTTAAAGAAAAGCATTTCTTAAATCTGTGATTTAAGAAATTAAAAATTCAAACCCCTAAATAAAGCAGAAACCACAAGAAAAAAAAATTGGGCACAAACTGTTTTTCATTTCAAACTTTTTAAACCAAATTTCCCAAAAGGCAGTGGTATAATATCAGTAATCCAGGACACCAAATAAAGGAACAAGTAATTGGAATATCCGGGGCCCCAGTACAAAGATATGTTTTGGTGGGGAACCTTCCCTAATTGAACTTTTACTTCTTTCTTTGACTTCTGTTTTTTTTTCTGTTAAAAAACCCTTGTCAAGGTCCCTTTTTTTCCCCCATTTTTTCTAAAAATCACCTTGCCCTGAAAAGATTTAAAGAAAAAAAGTAAACATGAAAAAAAAATGATTTTAATTACTTTTTTTTTTTTACTGTGTTGTTTTACGGTATGTGAAAAGGGTTTTTTTTTCGAATCCCCCCCCCCCTTGTTTGTTTTTGTCATTCTTGCTGTAATTATTGGTTTTTCAACATGAAAAGATTCAGTGTTATACGGGGGTTTTCTTCACTTTTTAGCTACAGGATGTTGCCAATTAGCTTGTACTTCTCTTTTTTTGGGCCCCTTTGGGCCCCCGGAATGCCTTGAAAGCAGAGAATGAGTGAGAACAGGGGCCCAAAAAATTTGGGAAACCCAAAAGAAAAGTGGGGGGGTGTTAAAAAAAAAAACCCCTTAATTATATATTACACTAAATTAAAAAAAAACATTTTTTTTTCAGGTCACAAATGCTCTTTAAAAAACCCAACCCGTTGCCAAATTTTTTTCTTTGACGTAAAATCTAAAATTTCCCGTATTGCTAGGTTTAAAGGAAAAACAAGAGCATTTCCCGGGAAAATATGTTAGATTTTATCAGAGTCAAGACCAAAAATAAAAAGCAAAGGGAATTTGTTTCCTAAATTTTTAAGATTAATTTCCTTCTTTTATATAAATTAAAAGCCAAAATGATATTTCACATTTAAAATAAAAATTTTTCCCGATTTTCTACATCAGCGAGAGTAAACAAAAAATGAAAAAAAAAAATGCATCAAAGTGGCCCAAAACCCGGGTCTCCTGTCCCTTTTAAACCCCCCATTCAGTGAAATCTCTTTTATAATGTATTGATTTATAAAAAAAATCGATTTTTTTATAAAATGTTCTCCTAAGCAGATGGAACCTAAAACAGGCATTTGTTATTCCCCTTCCTTTTTCAACGGAGGGCTAGGAAATGTAAAGGGACGACGATGGATCGTGCTAATTTATCCTATCGTTTTTTTTTATCCCCGGGCTGCGAGATACCTAACATTGGGCTCTCTGCTTGAATTTTTTCATGGCACTTTAACCTTTGTAAAACTAAAATTTTCCCCAAAGGGTTTGGTTTTTTTCAATAAGAATAAAAAAAGGTAAATCACACCCAAAAAAACAAAGTTTTAAAATTCACCTTTTTAAAGATCACCCCTAGCCCTTTTAAATTTCTTTTTTCTTACAAATTTAAAAATTTAAAAATTTGAAGGCCATGTCCCATACCCTCACTGGACAACTTTTTCCCAATCTTTTATCAGAGCTTACATAAAACATAAAAAAAGAGGGAAAGGGCCCCAGCCGAACTATTTTTCTTTTTGGCCAGATAAAAAATTTAAAAATAATCAGTTATCAAATTTTTTGAAATGGGTTTTGGCTCAAAAAGGGCTATGTTGGGTTTTTGACATTGGTTTGCCCCAAATTCGCCCTAAACCCAAAATTTTTTTTCTCAAAATCCCTATTCTAGGTATATCCCTAAAAATTTTCCCAAAAAACTTTTAGCCCAAACCCTCTAAATTTGGGTTGGGGTTTTTAAAGGGCTATTTTTATCTTTGAGCATCCCCTGAGGCCTTCCCGCCGACCTATACTTCAGGTGCAAACTGTTCAAGGTCCCTTCCCAGGTTCCCAACAAAATGATGGAAAACAGAATTTATAGTTAAAAATTTTCCCATCAACAAAATATATATAAAAAAAAATAAGGGGTACGCCACACCAATGTGGTAGAAAAGGGTTTAAGTGGGGTCAAAAATGTGGAAAGGTTTTTTAAACCCGGGAATATAGGAAAATAAAAATCCACTGCACACCAGTTGTAAAAATGCAATAAAAAGTGTAATTTATTTACAAAAGTCTTGGATCATGTTAAGTCAAAATTTTTTGATCCCAAAAAAATTGTACCCTACAAAATATACAAAGAAAATTTGCTTTCCCAAAAAACCCGGTAAAGAGATGTCAAATAGTAAAATCGACTTTTTCAGAAATTTGGGTTTTATCAAGAGACATCTAGGAATTATAATAAAAGAAAAAACCCAAGGGGGGTTTTAAAAGGGGAGAAAAGGGGGGGGGGGGGGGCACCAAGCAGTTAAAAATCAATATCCAAGGGGGGATGCCGGGAAGAAATGCCCGGGGCTTATTTTAAAGGGAAAGTGGGGAACGAGAGTCCGGGGGTTTTGAAAGGGTTTAACCCGGGCGGTTCCCTTTACAGACCTCAAAATTCTCGCCCTACCCCTTAACATAAGCCCCGGACATTCTCTCGGGAAACCCTTTGGGTTTTATTGATTTCCCCCTGCTTTTGGTCCCCTTTTTCCCCTTGTAAAACCCCCCTTTGTTTTGCATCTATTAAAAAATTCTTAGTTTTTCTCTTGTTTAAAGGCAAATTCCCCCAAAAAAATCCGAGTTACTTTTTGGGAAATATTTAAACCTTTGAAACAATGTAAAGCACTTGTTTTTAGTAAACTTTTGTAGATACTTTTTTTGGGCCCATAAAATTTCTAAACTTAACATGCCCCCAAGCCTTTTGTAAAAAAATTAAACATTTTAAATTTGCATTATATAAAATAGTGGGGCAGTGGATTTATTTTTTCCATCAGAAAATAAAGTCTTATCTGACATCTTTTTTAAATTCCCAAAATATAGAGTTAACCTAGGGAAAATTTTTGAAAAAAATGTCGAACGAAGAATTGGAACAATGCTAAAAGGCAAATTTAAATTCCCTTAACTTCCCTTAAAAAAACCCTTATTTTTATTCCTAAACATAATTTTGGGTTGGGGGAAAAATTTTGGGGGGGAATTTTTGTAAAAATCCAAATCTGGCCCAAACCCAAAAAAATTGGGTTGCTAAAAGTTTGGGTCAAATTTGACATTTAAAACCCGAAACTAAATTCAATACTTTTTATGGATCTAAAACAAAATCCATATTTCACATTGGGCAGCCTTTAGTTAGAATGGCCTTAAATAATATTTACATTTTCCTTGCAGTGGGGCATTTTTTGGGATTTATAATTTCCCAGAGGTTTTATTTTTTAAAATACAATTAATTGTATGGTTAAAAGTTTGGACATTTTTGGGTTTTGATGCATGTTTTTTGGGTGAAGAATGTTCCCGTAATTTCTATTTGAAATTATATTCAAGGGGTCTGTTTCCTGGGCCCAAAAATGACATTACTTTTGGGCATTTTATGAGAACCTGTCAGATTATTTAAGGCCGATTTATTACATGTCATTAATTTCCCGCAGTTATACAAAGGGTTTTGTATTTCTTCTATTTTAATCTTTTTATAAAAATGCCTAAAAGGGAGTGGGCAGATATTGACAGACACGATGCTGCCCAAAAAACCCCCATCTATAAATCCTTTCAAAAGTAAAATTTACCCTGCTGTGGCTGGGGCATGCAGATTTAAAAACCCGTTCATATGTAGCGGGCCAAAAGGGGGATTTATTTTTGCCAGTAAAACCTTGTTTGGCTATTGGGGTACCATTTTTTGTAATTTTAATTTTTTTCCCATTTGCTTAACATAAAAAATCCGGTTTTTAAAACCAGAAAACTTGTTTTCCCTTTTGTTTAATTGCCACCAATAACTTTCAAATTTTTA
Source organism: Phyllomedusa bahiana (assembly GCA_025379985.1). Lineage (NCBI taxonomy): Eukaryota > Metazoa > Chordata > Amphibia > Anura > Hylidae > Phyllomedusa > Phyllomedusa bahiana. The sequence goes on from JAODAL010068429.1 coordinate 7,226, forward strand.
GGCGCTCCCCTTTATTTCAAAACTTACTTTTATCATGGGATTACAAAAAATTTTTATAACCTTTGTGTAAAACTTTTTTCCCTATTTTTTTTATGTCCTCCCAGTTAGCAAAAATCTACTTTTATTTTAAAAAAATTTTTTTAAACCTGGCTTTTACTTTAAAGCTTTTAAAAAAATTGGGTGCCTCCCGCAAAAAAATTTTTCAATTTAAAAAATGACAACCCCATCAAGAAAATAGATTCTTCTTACAGAAAGGGGCCAAAGCTAAATGCTCGAAAAGACATTTCTTCAATCAATGAAGATTTTTGTTTTACTCCTTTTGCCAAAAACAGCTGGTAAAATTCACCTGGGGGCTCCTTTAGATTCATCTTCAGGAAAAGTCTACACAGATGAACATTTTAAAATTAGGCGATGTGTTTTTTTTTGCCAGGGTATGTCCAGAGATGGGAAAAAAAAAAGATCTTTTTTTTGCGGAATAAAATGTATTTTTTTATTCTCTGATTGTACGAGCTTAAAATACCCAAAGCTTTCCTGTGCTGGTTTTCCCTTTCCCCCTCACCGTTCATCTTTTTGCAAATTAAAAATGGTCCTGAAAAATATTGTCAGGAATGTTTAAAATTTAACCTTTTGCTCATTTTAAAAACCCCATTTACTTGGGGTAGTTTTTTGTATAAAATTATCTTTTTCATTTCCTTTATTTTTTTAAAATTTAAACTTTCCGAAGTCCTGATGCCACGGTAAGCACCATAGTGCTAAAATGAAAGCTTCACGCACTTTGGGTGGCTCCGAGCAGCTTGCAGACAATGCATGACAATGCTAGAAGTTTATTGTTAAAAACCCAGAATTCTGATTTTGGGGAAAAAAAACAAAGTAAAAAATACAGTTTACGGAAACTCCGCAGTTTTTAGCAATTTTTTATTTTTTAGATATTTGTTTTGGTACATTTCTTTAACTTTTTTTCCTTTGGTTTGCAAAAAGCTGTTTTAAGTTTTATTTGGGTTTATTTAGAATCACTCTATATCGTCATAGACAGCTTTGACAAGCAAAATTTTTTCACCTTTTCAACTCTTTTAAGACAGAGTGTTTATTAAGGAGATCTAAACTAACCAGAAATGTTTGTTCAACTCAATATTATCAAGCAAGACAATGGCCCCCTGCTTTTCAGTGGTTTTGCCCTTTTCTGTGCATGCTGGGATTTGGTTAAATCTCATCAAGGGACAACACTGCAAGGAGTTTGTTTTTTCCCATGTTTCCGGGGGTTTCCTCCATGTACTCTATTTCCCCCGCCGCCACACTCCAACAACATCGCTACTAACCTGGAATTTAAATTGTAGCTCCAGTGGGGTTTTCTGTGAAATTTTTATTGGCTTGAAATATGACAGGCCACATAAAATAAATAATCTAAAATAAAAAAAATTAAATAATTAAACCTAAAAATAGTATTTTTTGCTAATGATAGAAAAAACCACACGGGAACGTAACAACCAAAAATTAAAGTGAATTGCTCTTGCCAAGGCTAAATAGTTACCCTATTGGAACATTATTTTTGGCAACAGCTTGTTTAACAGTTGTCACAAACATTGTACCATAAAAGGGGCGGTTTTTTTGTCGCAATGTAAGTGTATGACTGGCTTCCTCCTCTCCATTGTGAAAAAAAAGGACATTAGTTGGATTTAAAACTCTTGTTAAATATTTTCTGGGAATAAAGTTCTGTTGGGGAAGAAGCTAGCAATGCTTTCTCCCCTTTTCCCCGAAAAACAATGCACACCTGATGAGCCAAGCAAGTATACAGGAGGATCAGAGAGAAAGCTTCAATAAAAAAATTTGACGCAAATTAACATGAATGGACCTTAAAGGTGCTGTCCCAAAAGTTATTTCCCCTGATATCTCGCTTTTATTTAGAACTCCTTAGAAAAAAATTAGGAAAATGCCCAGACTTTGGGCCATCCTCGTTCTCTAAGGCGAAAATCGTACAACTACAAACCTCCAGAAAGGAAAAAAAAACTACAGAAAAAGGGGAAAACCACTTTTAACCCAATGAAGGCCATAAAAAGTAGCAATGTTTACAAAGATTACATATAGGTGACAATTTTTTTTGTTAACAAAGAAATCATCTTGATTGTTTGTTATTTTCATTTGTTGATACGTTTTTTGTTCTGGAAATATACACAGTGGCTTTTAAAATTCTAAAACCCTTAAAGGGGTTGTCTCACTACATTATTCATCTTGCCTCATCCTTTTTTTCTTGGTGTCACTTTGAATTTAGGAGCGGTTTTTTTACCCTCCCACTAGGCTGCTTAGAAGCCGGGTCTGTAGCTATAGCAACCAGCATTGGCACCTTTCAGGAGAATCAAAACAGGTCGGGGAATATACGACCTGGGGAGTTGATGCAGCCTAAAGGGGGGATACCGAATAGGTAAGATACTTTTAATGGACATTTTTTGCAAAGGACTTGTTTTTTTTTTGCAAGACTTTAACAAAAAAAACATCCTGAAGTGAGACCCCTTTAAATAAAGGCTTTACTTTTGTTACCTACAAAACTTGCTGAAAATTTTAACTTTGTTATCAGTTTATAGATGAAAAATTCAAAAGTAAAAATCAATATAAAAACATAAGATCGTCAACTTCCCTGTTGCCAATTTTTCAAAATGACTGCCAAAACGGGGACATAATTATCAATTTTTAGCAGCTTCTGTTGAAAGGGAAATAGTATGAACAATTTGTACTTTTTAAATAAAAACGCTCAATAAAAAATTGTAAAAATTTTAACCCCAAAAAAAATTTTAAACTTCAAAAAGGAATAAAACTTTTTTTTAAAATTTAATCATTTTTTTAAAAAACCAAATTTTGGGTTTTTTGCCCCAATAAAAAAAATTTTTTTTGGGTTTTTCAAAAGTCCTCCAGGGGCTTTTTAAATTTCAAACCTTCAATCAGAAGGGCTACTTTGTTGAAATAATCCATATTTGTATGGATGACAAATACCAGTGGGGGAAAAAGGGGGTACATATTTTTAAATTACAACAGACTAAAAATTATTAGTGAATGATATTTCTCTTATTTTTGTAATTTATTAAAAGACAAATCTACTTCGCTTCGTGAAAAAAAAAAGCAAAGTGACTTGCACTAAGGCAAGAATGGATAAGTCTGTTTGTTTTTTTTCAAAAAAATTTTGACCCAGAAAACTTTTTTTTATAAAAAAAAGGTACAAAAGCAAAAGGGAAAGCAGTTTCATTAAAATCAATATTGGTTAAAGGTTAGAAGAGAAGGGGGAAATTTTTAAAATAAACCAAAATTTTCAGTAAATGAAGTAGCCCTCTTTGTTTGTTTTAAATCTTTGTAAAATTTATGAATTTTACAAAATATGTGAAAGGGTAGCAAATATTAAAATATTTCACAAGTAATTCAAAATTTTCTGATAAAAAAAACAAAATTAAGGGCCATTCACATGCCGTTATGCCATATTCATGATAAACGTCAGGGTATTGAAAAAAAAGGGATCCACTACACCACATCAACATAGAAGCCAATAGGCAAAAAAGTATACAGTAGGCAAAAAGTTTTTTGAGAAGACACAAATATTATATTTTTACATGATCGTTTTCCCTCTGGTTTTTTATGATGTTTGTCAGATGTTTTATACATTCAGAAAAACAAGTGCAAAACATATTATGATTAACAAAAGCTTTTTATTGACATTAGAATGATTAAAAGCAGCAATTCAATATTTGCGTGTTGACCCTTCTTTTCAGGGCCTCTCAATTTTCCCCCGGGAGCTCCAACAACTTCTGGGCTAAATCCTGACTGATACAGTCCATTCTTGCACAATCAATGCTTGCATTTTGTCAAATTTTTGTTTTTTTTTTTGGTCCCCCCGTCTCTTGATGATTTACCACAATTCCAATGGGATTAAAACTGGGGAGTTTCCGGGGGCATGGCCCCCAAAATCTCTATGTTTTGTTTCCCTGAGCCATTTAGTTATCACCTTTGTTTTTATGGCAAGGTGCTCATAAATGCTGGAGAAGCTTATTATCCCCAAACTCTCTTGGCGGTTGGAAAGTTGCTCTTGAGGACATTCGGAAACCATTTTTTATTCATTGCAATTTTTTAGGCAAGAGTTTAGAACCAATTTTTTTGGCTGAAACATCCCCACACATAAGGGTTTCGGATGCTTTCATTGGCATAGAAAAGATGGTGGTACGTCACCTTGTCTTCCCCCGAACAACTTTTTTTCCAGATGTTCCAAACGTTCGAAAGGGGGTTCATCGGAAAATACTTTCCCCAGTCCTAAACATCCACTCCCTGAACCTTTGGCAGAATATCAGTCTGTCCTTATTTTTTTTAAGGAGAAAAGGGGCTTCTTTGCTCCCCTCCTTGACATCAGGCCTTGCTCCAGGGTTTCTCCGCCCACAGTGCCTTTGCAGATGTACTCCACCTGCCTGCGCCATTCCTGAGCAAGCTTGCACTGCGGTAGCCCATTCCCCAAGCTGAAACACTTTTAAGAAAGGCCCTGGCGCTTGCTGGTCTTTTTTGGGGCGCCCTGTAGCCTTTTTTGGCAAAAATGGAACCTCTCTCCTTGAATTCCTTGATGATGCGTAGATTTTTGACTGAGGGGCAAACTTTTTAAACTGCGTACTTTTCCCTGTTAGGCCCTTTTGTGCATGCAATATACTGCTCTGTTTTTTTCGAGGGCAAACCCGGTTTAAAAAGAGAAAAAATTATGCCAAGCACCAGCCCCTTTTAAAGTTCCCGTGGTGGATTTTTTTACTTAATCATGACAATTGATCTCCACCCTGTCCTCATCAAAACCCACACCTGTTTAATGGAGCAATCACGAAACGATGGGAGCTGGTCCTTTTAAGGCAGGCCTGCAATGAATTGAAAAAGTGTTTTGGGGAAAAAGTTCATTTTCTAGGGAACTATTGCTTTTGAATTAATGGTTAAGCTGATCACTCTTTATAACTTTTGGGGTAAGCAAATTGCCATTATAAAACCTGATAGTAGACTTTTAAAAAATTAACATTTGTATCATTCCAAAAACTTTTGGGTATGACTGTATTTTGCTCTATTTTCCGTATATACAAAGCTAAATAAAAAAGGGTTTTGGCCTGCACAAAAGCAGAACTAGGATGCAGTTGCTCTATTGATTTCATGGGCCTTCGTGGCTTTATCACAGTACCGATAGGTCCTTCTTTCAAAACACCCTGATGGATACCCCCCAACGGAAATTTCAAAAATACTATTTTACAGTCCCAGATTATCACTTCCAATAACTACATAAAAAAGGATAATAATTTCCACACTGCCAGTTCACATTTAGTTAAAAGTTAAGTATCCAAACATTAGAAATGCAGCTGAAAGCTCGTACCACAGGGAAAACAAACAATTTTATGTCTACAAAGGGGGTCCTAGTTTTGCCCAACTCAAATGTCTAGGGAAAGAACGTCAGGCATGAGGAGTTTAACACGACCAATTCTTTATTTTCCCAAAGGAAAATAGCAGCATCGGCAATGGTTACTGTATTTCCTTTTTCCCCCTGCATTTAAACTGTGCATATGGCTATACATTAAAATCTAAATACATAGTAGCCATTTAAATAAATAAGGGCCATTTTCCAAAAACGGGGGGATCCATAGCACTTCTTATATCTGATACCACATTGTATATCTGTTACCTACCTTTAAGTAATATAATTTTCTTGGACTATAAAATTTTTTTGTACAAGTGTCTACTTTTTAGCATGCATACGAAATCATCATGTTTATGCAAATTTGTTAATTTCCCTTGGGATGTTTTTACCCATCCTTTATTTTTTTTTTTTTTTTGAGGGAATTAATAAATCTTGATTTTTATTTTTTTACTATAATATATGAATTATTTTTGGTGGTGGTTTTATAACTTTTTTCATACCCTATTTATTTTGGGTGTCTCACATTTCTAATTGCCAATGTGTATTATGGGAACAGAAAACTATTTTATGTATAAAAGGGGTTTTGGCTTTCCCAGTTCGAAAAGAAGGATCAGGCATGGTGAATTTTCAACATGCCTATTTTTTTTTTTCTCATGGGAATCAGAACATCTAGAAGGGCTTTTCCCCCTTCCCAAGCATTTAAAGCTGTGCATACATTAAAATGAATATTATGTTAGGGATTCTCTTGGGCCCAAAGGGTCCAATATGTTTTTTGTTCAACTATTCCCAATCAACTTCCGAATGTTTTGCTTAAAAATATTTTCATGTCCCACGGGGAGCCCCCGCTTTTAGAACGGCTCATTGGAAAAAACAGGCAAGCACCCACTCTCCGAAAAAATTTTTGGGCGCATGAGAGATAAATTTAAAAAATGGAGTACCCTACATTTCCGGGGTGCACAACAAGCTTGATCTATTCCGCAATTTGGTCACCTTTTTGGGAAGTGTATGCTTTTTAACCAATGTACCCAAAGTGTACTTAGGAGGGAGAGGGGCCAGCCAAGGACTTTGCTCCCAGGCTGTCTTTCGTGTCCCCCTTCTTTAATTTTTTCCTCTCTTGTGCCAGTTTTGTGTGTTTATTTGTTCTTAGCTAAATATTAGTTTACAACGTGTTATAGGAGTGCATTTGATTTTGATTATGGTACTTTTTAAACTGGATGAAAACAGTAACTACCCTTTAATTCTCCTTATTTGTTACCATCTAACTGGACTTGTTTGTTCACTATTTTCATGTGTTATGTGGATGTTTCTCTGATTTACTTATCAATAAAGGAAAAAAATACAATAAAAAAAAAAATTATATTATGTGTCAATCATTCAAATGAATGGTAGACCATGTAAAAAAATAAATGGATCAGGTCTGCCAGAATAAGAGCCTTCTTTGTTTTCCTCCCCTCTGCTCCAGCTCATGGAGGTGCTCCCCCTCTAAGATGTCTATATTCCCTGATAATCATTTATATAATGGAGGATCAGGTCCCCCCAGAAATAAGAACCTTCTTGCTTTCCACTCTCTGCCCAGCTCAAGGAGGTGTTCCCCTCTAATGATATCTTAGATTCCCTGGGCCAATCATTTATATGAATGATGGATGGATCAGATGTGCCATAATAAGAATGTTCTCATAATAAGAACTGTTCACCCTCCATGTTTCTGGGCTTATGGAGGGGCCATTCCTCTAATAATCCTGTATCTATATTCACTAAAAAAGGGGTTAAAATAAAAGGGTTGCTTGTGAAATACCTCCTTATCACTGTATAAAATGACACAATAAAAAATAAGCACCTATTCAACGTTTCATTAAAGTCTCTACTTTTATTGTCATGGGGTTCTTTTGTTTAAGTCTAACACTCTATTGTGGGAGTTTTCATAATCATTTAGTCTAAAAGCCTTGCTCGGCCTGTTGTGTATTTTGGGTTCCCATCCTCTTCAAATTAAATCATTATTTCTTTGAAAACATGGAAAGGATTAAGTGTATGGAAAAGTACATTGAAAAAAGAGAAGCAAGCCTTTTTAAAAGCTTTTAAAGGGTTCTTGCTAATTGTATGCATGCTGTAATAATGTCCTCTAAATCTTTTGTTTGAGATGTTGCCAAACATTGTCAATATATTAGATTTGCTTAGAAACTCATTATTCAAGTCCCTTAAAATTACATAAACAAAAAAAACAATTCATGGTAACCCAATTTGAAGGCTGTAGCCAGGCATAAAATATTGTGACAATATACATGGTGTTTTTTTTTGTATGAATACAAATCAGTTCATTCCTTTTTACCCTCCGCACTTTCAGCCACTAGAACTACCACATGGAATTTTTGGGTTTTTTTGTCTGAATGAAGAAGCTTAACTTCTTTGAAGCACTGAATAAGTGCCCATCTATGTATATAGAAAAGAATTTAGTCATAAAAGCAGAGGCCCCACTTAATGTTCCTTATGTCTCTCCAGTTTTGCATACTCTTGTGAATAATAGAGAATTTCCTATACCAAAACAGATTAAAAAAAGACCTCTTTTTCAGTCCTCGATTCTCTTGTTTGCTAGGCTTGTTAAAGGCCATGGCAGGTCACGGTTTATGAAAAGGCCTTTGTGTGTGTGTATTTAGCCTTAATAATGCATATACATCTTCCAAGGAAGTTCAGAGAGTTGGGGCCCTGGTTAACCCATTGGTGTTGGGGGCCCTCTTAATACCTCAAAATACTATAACAGTGATGCTAACCACAAAGATAAAAGAGTTAATGAAAGCACATCCACATACACATCAACTCTGAAGAATATAAAAAAAAAAACGTAAGTGGATTCAGCCATTGCAATTTATGCCCCTCTCTGTCAATTAGTGCCAGTAAGAAAAAATTTGGGCGACTATCCACACACATAAACATGTTGTGCAACAAAGCTCTATTCACCTTATCCCTGCTTTTATCATTGACAGTACAGTGCTTTAAACCAATGAAATAAAACATTACCTCTTTGGAAGACCAGCTCTTCAATAAATTTTGGGCGCAAAATATCTATAAATTTTAAAGAATTTTACATTCCAAACATAATACCTAACTGGAAAATTTTTTAAAATATATTTGGTTATTAAATGCTAGGTACCCCTAGACTTGGAGTGATTCTAGAGGAAGAGACAGCATAATTAAAAGGGGTTACTTATTAACATATATTTGGTTGTGTTCTAGTAGCTGTATAGTTACCAAACCGTAGATTTAACAGATCCGGGTATTTATTTAATCCAAGGAGATTAGAGAGTGAATTTAAAATGTGTCAATCCTATATCTGGAAAGAAATAAAACTTTGCCCCTTACAGCTAATTGGAACTAACCGCGTTCATTGGTATGCTAATATATTTAATGTGACACAATGTAATAAATCTGTCTCTTATTTATTGACATTGAATTGCTCATGTTCTTGGACTCCCTGCAAGCACCGACATAAACTTACCCTGTGTTAAGGTTATACAATGTACACCACAGAGAAAACATATATCTCAACAGCCCTTTTGTAAGCCGTCAGGTTATCCTTCATTTAAAGACAGACAGGAAGCAACAGGTCAGTGAACATAAAAAGTCATTTAAACTTTAATTATAGGCTGCACAATTAGAAACAAACTAAGCTGTCCCATAAGATAACATCCACGGTCAAGTAACTAGAGGAAATGCAGTCCTTTCCCGTATAGATAGGTAAATACATATGTGAGTAATAAAATTGGAAACATAGTATACCCGTCATTATCTTTTAGTGCACATCTCGCGCAGTTGTACAGAGTATGCACTCACAATGAGAGTGAAATTAGATTGTGAGTCCAGTGGGGCTCATAATCTAATTTTCATATCTCATACAAAACATGTTTTAAAACCAATTGTATAGAAAGCCAAGTATTATAAATGTACAAGAGAAATCCATGCAAAAATGAGAAGAACAGACAAACTCCATGCAGATGTTTGGCCTGGTGAGGTCATGTCTGATCGATGATTTTTAATGCTGCAAAGCAAACATTGTAAACATGGTGCCACACAGAGAAGTTTAATTATCTACAAAGCTAAGAAGAGAGAGATCAATAGCAAACTCCAAGTGTAGAGGCTGCACCTCCTTGACCTCCTCTATATTGGTCCACTGGGGTTAACATAGA
>JAODAL010068430.1:0-16809 GCA_025379985.1 Phyllomedusa bahiana
CACTGGCCGGAGGACAGCTTCTCCACTGCAAACTCGGCAAGTTGCGGGCCACACATCCAGTTTGGCTGCCCAGTAGTCCAGCGGATCTTCTAACTGGGGTGGCAGAGTGCTGTCCAAGTAGGCCACAACCTGTTGGTTCAGGGAATGCTCCATGTCCTGCTGCTGCTGCTGCTGCTGGTGACTGCCCTCCTCACTAGGCGGGTGAAGGAAGCTGCTCATTAGTGACTCCAGACTTAGGTTACTGCTGATGGAGCTGGTACTGCTCCTACCCCCCCACCTTCCCCCAGCAGCCGCGGCAGTAGTACGTGAGCGCTGAGGAACCCCCGGTCAGACCTGTCAGAGGAGGGACGATGCGCACATAGGCAGCGGCCAACTGATTACGGAGGATTTCCCTATAGTATTTGAGTTTGTCTTCCCTCTCCATAGCTGGGAAAAAGGCTCCCATTTTGGACCGGTAGCGAGGGGCCAATAGGGTGGAGAGCCAGAAGTCATCCCTCTGCCGGATGCTGACTATTCGGCTGTCACTAGCCAGGCAAATAAGCATGCTGCGGGACATCTGCACAAGTGACTCCGAGGGGCTCCCTGCCTCCATTTCCACTGTATACTGCCACGGTGCTTGGGAGTCATCTGCCTCGTCTTCCTCATCTCCATCCACCTCCTCCAGCTGCTCCTGCTCCTCCTCTCTTGTCACCTGGGTAGAAAATCCACTCATTTCACCAGACAATGCTTCTGCTCCAATGTCCTCCTCCTCCTCCTCCATTTCAGTCCCCACCGGACTCATGTGGCCACGAGATGTAGTCGCCACATCTCCAGTCCCAGACAGATTTTTCAGCATCTGTTCCAGGACATGAAGCAGTGGAATGACGTTATTCATCCCGTAGTCCTGGCGACTGACAAATAACGTGGCCTCCTCGAATGGCCTCAACAAACGGCAGGTGTCACGCATGAGCTGCCACTGGCTGACATCAAAGTTACACAGGGGAGTACTTCTGTCTGCCTGGATCATCAAAAAATCGTTAATGGCCTTTCTCTGTTCATACAGTCGGTCCAACATGTGCAGGCTGGAATTCCAGCGGGTGGAAACATCGCATATCAGAGCGTGTTGGGGGAGGCCGTTCTGCCGCTGCAACTCGAGGAGGGTGTTCCTGGCTTTGTACGAATGGATAAAGTGCATGCACAGTTTTCCGGCCATTTTCAGAATGTTCTGTAGATCGGTTGAAGACTTCCAGGACCTTTTTACATCCTGATTGAAACACGTGCGGCCATGCAGGGCGCATGGGACCATCCCTCTTCGGTGCTGCGCGGAACCCTTGTTCCGCCCATTGTCCGTCACCTCGGTTCCGCTTTGCAGTTGGCGCGGAGAAAGCCACACCATCGATTTCTTGCTGCATGACGCGGAGACAGTTCCTCCCTGTTGTGTACTTCGTTCGCGAGGCAAGCTAGGTGTAGAACTGCGTGGACACCGCTGTGCCCTACAACTTGTGGTATGATGGAGAGTATTGTGGAGGTGAGATGGTGGTGGTGGTGGAGGTGGAGGTGGCGGACCATTGGGCAGGAGCAGCTGTTGGACACGTGGAGGAGAAAGCGGGTTCCTGTCCAAGTTGTTGTGTGCCTGGGCAGGAAGCACATTCCACCCAGTGGGCCGTATAAGGACATGTACTGGCCTGACCGTTGTTTACAGCTCCAGAGTCCGCGCTCGCCGTGTACCTTGGAACAAATCCCGATAAGCTAAAGGTCTGACCCACTTCTGTTAGTCTTATTTATGAAGTGCTGGTACTTGCCTTTTTGGAAAAGAAAATTACGGCTTGGAACTCTCCATCTCGGCTCGGCACAAGCCATTAGTTCTCTGATTGGTGCGTTCACCTTTTTGGAAAGGGAGGGACTGCAGTACCAACAACTTGTGAAGGAGCACGGTCAGCTGCTGCACCTTGGATGGTTGGACGCTTACTGTGTGTCTCTTTACAATCGCTCTCGAACGATGCTGGCGCCATGAGTAGCGAGAGCAGGAGATCTGGACCGGGAGAGGATTAATGTCAAAGAGAAACAGCTTGACTTCTGCAGAGGTGGTGGAGGCCTTGACTGGTGAAATGGCATGCGTGCCACTGGCCGCTGCTGCAGCGGGCTAGGATGGACCACCCACATCTGAGGCACGTTTCTCCCAGGCCCACCGGATGGTGAGTGCATTGGTTGACGCATGGCAGTTGTTCCAACGTTAGCTCACTGGCCACGCTTCACTTTCTGCCCACAGATTCTACATATACCCATAATTTTTTTTTGGCTCCTCCCGGTGTCTTTTGCTAGAACTGCCACCCGCCGAGTAGTGATTTTAACCGCCAACGCTCCGCACTGAGTGACTTTGCCGCCGTTGCCTCGCTGAGCCCTGTGCCGCTACTGTTTGGGACCTGCGAAGCGGGTTTTTACCCCGTGGCCGCTTGGCTCCCGACCTCACACTGCTGCTACCTGCTGATCACGCCAAACCACTAACCCACTTGCTGGCTTGCGCCGCTGCCTCTGTCGCGCAAGCTGAGCCCTCTTCTCCTGGACGATGTGATGCCCTTGCTTCACCCGGCTCCCAAGTGCGGTCGGCTACATCATCATCTATTTGTGTTTCAATCGTCACTACTGTCCTCATCACCGGTCTTGGTAAGCCGAGGGCTGACCTCTCCACCACATGACCTCCCATGCCACTCTACACAATCTATACTTTGCGCTACTGCAAAGAAGGCTGGGGATATTGGCCCCATTTCTTCGCTGCTCAAGTAGCTGCTGACTTGCCCTCCTCAAATTGTTCATCTCGATATTTAGTGGCGCTGAGCCCAGACCACATAGGGTAGATCCCTGGCTGAGGGAACTGGATGGGACCAGAGGCGGGCTGGGGACAGGTGGAGGGACGTGACAGCTCCCGGGCCATGCCAACTAAGTGATGTGTCTGAGGTTCCACCGAATCTTGGCTGGGGTTGTCCAGATGTCATCTGGGAGGAAGAGGATGACCATAGTCAAACCAATCAAGAAAACCCATTGGGTTGCTGAACAACACACGGGCGCTAGATGACAGCGGCAGTTGTGGCCTCACCGTAGTGACCCCTGCTGCGACGTCCCCTTGGCTGTGCTGCGACCTGGGCCGTTTCAGAAATGTTTGTGCCACTGCCACTGCAGTTGCAGAGCCTGCAACCTCTCTGTCTGAAATACGTTTGTTCTAAATGTACAGACAATGTTTGATGAAGCTATATGTATATGATAAATATTACACCCTGTTTTTGACTCCAATGAACCCAGTAACAAGCTTGGGGTAAACCTTGGGATATAAATTGCGCTCCACAAATGGACAGGATAAATTTACTATGTATGTGTCTGTTTAAATAGCACTGGTGTGTTTTACTAAATGTAAAAGCCAAAACAGGCTTAATTAACCTTCGCTGTGAAATTATATTTTTTTATTTTTTGCTACAAGATCAATGTATATATTCGTGTTGAAAATAGCGGTTTATTTTTGTCAGCACGCAGCAAACAACGCTAATTAACCCCTGGATGTAAATTGCGCATAGAATTGAGCCATCCACAAATAGTAGCTTTTAGCGTGTTACAATGGTGTATTTTCTAGCCACACAACCAAAGAGATAAAATTGGAATTTAACTTTTGCTTGTGAATTAGGCTACCAAAAAATAATATATAATTTGGCGTTGAAAAAGACCGGTTTATTTTGTCAGCCCACACCAGCAAAACACGCTTACTTAACCCCTGGATGTATATTGGCAATAGAATTGAGACATCCACAAACTAGTAGCTTTGTAGCGTGTTTACAATGGTAGGAATTTTCTACGCAACAAACAGAGATAAAATTGTAATTTTCCTTTGCTTGTGAATTAGGTCTACCCAAAAAAATATATTCATTTGGCGTTGAAAAGGACGGTTTTTTTTTTGTCAGCACACCAGCAAAACAACGCTTAATTAACCCTGTATGTAAATTGCGCATAGAATTGAGCAACCTCAAACTAGTAGCATTTGTAGCGTGTTACTATGGCGTATTTTTACGCCACACAACAAGAGATAAAATTGTAAATTAACCTTTGCTGTGAAATTTGGCTACCAAAAAAAAAATATATATTTGCGTTGAAAAAGACGGTTTATTTTTGTCAGCCCACAGCAGCAAAACATAGCTTAATTAACCCCTGTGATGTAAATTGCGCAGATTCGATTGAGCCACACTAATACTTGTAGCTTTGTAGCTGTGTTACAATGGCGTATTTTACGCCAACAACTTAGAGATTAAAATTGTAATTAACCTTTGCCTTTTTGTGAATTAGGCTACCAAAAAAAATAAAATATATATTTTGGCGTGAATAAGACGGTTTATTTTAGTCAGCACACAGCAGCAACAACAACGCTTAATAACCCTCTGATTGAAAATTGCGGCAATAGAATTGAGCACCACAAACTAGTAGCTTGTGTAGCGTGTTACAATGGTGTATTTTCTACGCCACACAACAAGAGATAGAAATTGTAAGTAACCTTTGCTTGTGAAATTAGGCTAACCAAAAAAAAAATTTAATATTTGGCGTTGAAAAAGACGGTTTTTTTTTGTCAGCACAACCCCAGCAAAACACACCGCGTTAATTAACCCCTGGATGTAAATTGCGCAATAGAATTGTGCCACACACAACTATAGCTTTGTAATCGTATTACAATGGCGTCTTTATCTAACGCAACACACCAAAGATAAAATTGTAATTAACCTTTGCTTTTGAATTAGGCAACCAAAAAAAAAAATAAATATAATTGGCGTTGAAAAAGGACGGTTAATTTATTGACAGCACAGCAGCAAAACAACCTTAATTAACCCCTGGATGTATATTGCGCATAGAATTGAGCCACCACAAACTAGTAGCTTTGTAGCGTATTTACAAAGGCATATTTTCTACGCAACAAACAAGAAGATAAAATTGTAATTCAACTTTTGCTGTGAATTAGGCTACAAAAAAAATAAAATATATATTTGGGTATGAAAAAGACGTTTATTATTTTTTTTTTTTATGGGTCCCCAGCCCACACCAGCAAAACAACGCTTAATTAACCCGCTGGAAGTAATTATTGCGCAATAGAATGGAGCCACCAAAAACTATAGCTTTGTAGCGTAGTTACAAATTGGGGCGATATTCTACGGCCACAACAACAAGAATAATAATTGTAATTAACCTTTGCTTTTGAACTAGGCTAACAAAAAAAAAATATATATTTGTTGTTTAAAAAGACTGGTTTATTTTGTCAGTCACACCGCAAAACAACGGCTTAAATTAACCCCTGGATGATAAATTGCGCAATAGAATCTGAGCCACCACAAACTAGTAGCTTTGTAGCGTATTACAATGCGTATTTTCTGACCCACACAACAAGAGATAAAAATTGTAATTAACCTTTGCTATGAAATAGGCTAACCAAAAAAAATATATATATTTGGCGTTGAAAAGACTCGTTTATTTTTGTCCAGTCACACCTCAAACAACGATTATTAACCCCTGGATTAAATTGCCAATTTAATTGAAGCCACCACCAAACTAGTATCTTTGTAGCGTATTACAATGGCGTATATTCTACCGCCACAAACCAGAGATAAAATTGGTAATTAACCTTGCTTTGTGAATTAGTCTACCAAAAAAAAATATATATTTGGCGTTGAAAAAGACGGTTTGTAATTTTGTCCCATGCACACCCAGCAAAAACAACGCTTAATTAACGCCCTTGATGTAAATTGCGCAATAGAATTGAGGCACCCAACTAGTAGCTTTGTACGTATTACAATGGCGTATTTTCTACTCCAAGACACAAAAAGATATAAATTGTATTAACTTTCTTGTGAATTAGGCCTACCAAACAAAAATATATATATTTGGCGTTGAAAAAGACACGGTTTTATTTTTGTCAGCATCAGCAGCAAAACAACGCTTAATTAACCCTGATGTAAATTGCGCATAGAATTTAGCAGCCAAAAATGAAGTTGTATTTGTAATGTAAAAACGCGGTTTCTTAATATGATTACAACAGAACTGGCTTAGATCCGCACTTGGATATTGAATTTATAATGCAGCCGGCAGTGGTCACATCCAACTGGATTTCAAGATCCAATACCCCAAAAAATCAGAAATAGAACATTCAGAGTAACAGTCTCTGAGACAAGCTATAGAACACCCAACAAAAATCGCTGTTAAAAATCAGTGCATCTTCACAAAGCGCTATCACCCTCAGCAGCACCTCCCTGTCAGTACAGTGAGAGAGTGGTGAGCTCCCAATCGGCGTGCTCTCGGTCTTATATAGTGCGGTTATGTCACAGAATCCCGCCGGTCCTCTGATTGGCTTCATCTCTGCACATGTCCAAGCAGGTCTAGCCCTTCTACCTCCAGAGTGCTTTGCCCCATGTAACGCCATGTGCTCGCAGAGCCATTTTATAATCAATGAAAAAGCACCTCTTCGTAACACGGCCGAAGTACCCCAAAAGTTCGACTTCGTTCGAACCGAAGTGTTCCTGAAATTCTAAACCGAATCCACTCGATAAATCGATGTCGCCATCTTAAATTGCATATTATAGAATAATAGATTCGGTTACTGATAGGCCCCCGCCATTTTTATGACTACAATATAGGAGGGCCTTGTATAAATTCTTGCTATTCCTGTTTTTACAGAATAAAGGACGCAAGGAGGCGTTGAATCTTAGAAATAAAGTTGTTGTACTATAAAAGGGATGGGCTCTGCCAAAATATAAAATATGTGTTGAAAGGAAAAATTTTAATAATATTAATTCTGGCAATCCATGAAAGGTTAATAGGGAGAAATTAATTTATTTCTTTTTCTAAATCTGAGACTAGTACATTGTAATTTAAGTTAATAGTTTGCATAGGGGAAGAGGTAACCTCAATACCTAAATAATTGACAGATTCACCTGACCAGATAAATAGATTCAGAATGCATGGGTTATGTCTAGTGTTGAGCGATTATTATCGACAAAGTTGAAATCGGCACAGTTTTTATGTTGATCGAAAATTTTAGATCATGCGATAATTTAGGTCAAAATCTGCGCATCATCTATTAAGATCGCGCCATTTTCAGCGCTTCCTGTCATTTTGGCGGCCAGCAAATCAACTTACAGAATAGAGCAGGGTGAGATGTGTGTGCGACGTCATGACTGGGATGTGTATGGTTGCGATTGGCTGGAAAAATCACATGACTTAGTTTTACATAGAACAGCCCTTCCTGTTCAGCCTCAGTGTCTCTCAGTGTCTCATAGCAGTAGGACGTGCGCTCTACCTGTGTCCAAACAGCTCAGCGAAATTATTCTATTTCTTCACAGAGAAAGCTCTACTGTTAGCTGTGATCCTTACAACTTAGTTAGATTAGAGATTGGAAGATTTTATGTAGTTACGTAGAGAATTTTAAAGGAGCATCTACCGCTGTAAAGTCACAGGTGGGTGCGGGGGGGGAGGGCCCGCGGGCGAATACAGACAAGCTCTATAAAGAATACTGGATAAAGTTCACCAAGACTTGGGGCGACATGTATGATCGGGCTTTCCGCCTGTTTTTTGGCGTATACTGCGCCTCCCAGCCCGAATCCCGCTGTCGGACGCAGGGATTCAGTGTTAGGCGCAGTGTTCGCCACTTTCAGCTGCGCCCCGCATGAAGGGGCGGGCAGTGGGCGCGGTGTGGGCGCGGGGTAGGCGTTCCGGGGCGGGACGCGGCACGGTCGTATAGTCCGAGGCATGTACGATGGCGAGTCGGCAAAGCGAGGCGCAGTGCAGCGCTTGGCAGCTCCGACAGGCAGACCAGGTTTTTTTTGGTCTAAATCCTCCGACAGAGGCAAAGTGAAGCAGGATCCGAACATGCGAGGAAGCAGATAGAAGATCGCGACAGAAATCTCGGCGCTCCGCTCCGTGCAGCAGGAGTATGATTCCGAAAAAATCGCCTTTATAAAGGCGGAAAACATTGTCAGAAAAGAGCTGAACGTAAAAAATAAACATAATAAAAAAAAAAAAACACTTTCCTAAACTCTAGAACGGCGCAATATCAAGAATTATGATATTATGAATTGCCGGGAAATACAGTAATTCAAATTCTGAAACCTATTCTCATTGGTCGGCATTAACCAGCCAATCAGAATAGGAGCGACAGTGAACCAATAAAACCTATGGGGAAGGATTGACCAATCAGAATCCACGGCGGGATAATTCAAAATACAGTAAAAAGACAGAAAAGAGCTGATTGGCTTAGCTAGCGGGGGCTTGGCTATCCCAGCCAATCAGAGCGCGAGCTACTTCTCCCATTATAGTCTATGGAGAGATGGGCGCACTGAAATCTCGGCGCTCAATGCCGTGCGGCATGAAGTATTAATCAAAAAATGATTTTTATTAAATGTAAAACATTATCAGATAAAGAGCAGAACCCTTCTTTACAAATAAAGCAGTTAAAAACCCGAACAACGCGTTTGTCGCCGAGACCGGCGCTACATAGGGAATTGCCATAGAGAGAATTGCCGGGAAATACAGTAATTCAAATTGTTTAAGCTATTCTCATTGGTCAGCAGAAGCCAGCCAATCAGAATAGGAGCGACAAAGTCCCATTATATCCTATTGAGAAGTTTGGACCAATCAGAATAGGAGCGGCTGTATCTCACAGCTACATGACCCAAAAAATTATAAATATGACTTCACAGCCACTATTAAAAATTGTGAGGGAGAAATGCCACTTAAAAGCCACATTTCTGTTCCAAAGGACCATAATTATAGCTGTATCTCACATCAACATGACCTTAAAACCATTGACAATGCGAAAACTTCTAAAGATAAAGTGAGAAAAGGGAAAAACGGTTTTGTCATAAAACCCTTTGCGTTTTTTAAACCCCTCAAGCAAAACCAGCAAAAAGAATGTTGGAAAAGAGAATAAAAATTGCATAGAAATACATTTTAAAAAACTTTTTCAAAGGAAAAACCTTTTGGGGAAAGGGGAAATGTGAAGAGACCGGCAACTAATCGGTGACCTCGGCAATTGGGGCCAAACATCATCAAACCATGCCTGATTAATTTGATGAAAGTCAAACATCCACATTATCTGTGGAAACCGATGCGTTTGTTTAATAACTCCTCCAGCTGTGCTGAAGGGTTTCCGTCAGAATGACGCGGGCTGCTGGGCGGGAAAAAAACCTCTATGGCTGACACCAGTGGGGCCCCATTTGTCCTTTTTTTGGATACCCAAAAGTTATTGGGTCCGGAAACATACAAAAACATCGGTGTTGACGCGAAAGTCGTGCCCCATTCTTAATTTTTCCCTGTGTTTTGGGATTTGTTGGATTTGCCCTGCATTGATTGCATTGCATTGAGGAGTGGGAGACATTTCTAGTCCCCTCGCCAGAGCTTGGGAAATCAAGGCTCCGCTCTCACATGAGTGTTTGGGATCTCCATTTCCTCCAACATGACCTCGCAAAAGGGCCCATCAAAATGAACAAATTACTGGTGGCCACCCTCCTGGATCCCCGGTACAAAACAAAACTCAGCACTTTTTTTCCACCCCCCAATAAGAGAAAAAATGCAAAAAAAGGGAGACCTTGCTGATTGATCAACTGGAGAAAACTGTTGAGTCGTTTCACGTTCTTAAATTGTCACGGTGGAACAACATCAGCGTTTGGACAGCAGTAATGCCAAGTAGCCAGGGGCAGCACAGGCAAGGTTTTGCAAAACCCTAATGGGTCCTCTGCAACCTTTATTTACCACCTCACCAACGCATGCAAGCGGGGCACACCCCAACCCAGAACCCTTAAGATCAGGTGCACGACTATCTCGCTCAACCCCGGGGATGTTTTTGTATTGTTCTGGACCCAATAGACTTCGGGGTAACCAAAAGGATGAATGGCCAGCTCGCTGGCCACCCCATAGAGGTTTTTGCCCTGCCCCAGCAGCCACGTATATCTGAGGGGACCTTCAGCACAGCTGGAAGTCTTTTACAGACAAACGCTCCGGCTTTCCAAGATAAGTGGATCGTTTTACTTTCCCGCAAGATGAATCAGGCATGGATCTCTGAAATGTTGGGGCCCCAATTCCTGAGGTCACCATTAGTTGCCGGTCACTTCACATAACCTTCAAACAGAAATGGTCCTCTTTTAAAACTTATTTTTAAAATGACATTTTTTTCTGCAATTTTTTTTTCTCTTTTTTCCCAACAGTTCTTTTTTTGGTTTTTCTGTGAGGAGACTGTAAAAGACGCAAGGTTTCATGACAAAACCGGGTTCCATTTCCCACTTTTTTTTTAAAGTTTTTTGATTGTCAATGGTTTTTGGGGCATGTTGCGTGAATACAGCTATAATTATGGCCCCTTTTAAAAGAAATGTGGCTTTTTAATTTTGGCAATTCTCCCCCACAATTTTTAAAATGGCTTAAATTTATATTTATAATTTTTTGGGGTCATGTAATTGTAGATACAGCAATAAACATGGCCTTTGGAACAGAAATTGCTTTTTTAATGGGATTTTTTCCTACAATTTTTAATGGGCTGAAATCATATTTATTTTTTTTGGGGTCATGTATTGTGAAAACAGCAATAATTTTGGTCCTTTGGAACAGAAATGTGGCTTTTAAGTGGCTTTTTTCCCCCACAAATTTTTTAAAATGGCTGAGAAGTCTTTTATAATTTTTTTTGGGGAGTTGCGTGAGATACAGCAATAATCATGGGCCTTTGGAACAGAAAGTGGCTTTTAAGTGGCATTTCTTCCTCACAATTTTTTAACCGGGGCTGGGGTCATTTTTATAATTTTTTTGGGGCATGCTGCTTTGAAATGCACAAAATTTTTTCAGGTCCTATTTATAAAAAAAAAAAGTTTTTCTAAAAAATTTGTTCTTCACAATTGTCCAAAGTGGCTTAAGGGTCATGCTTTTGAATTTTTTGGGGGGATTTTGCTGGACTCGCTAGACTACAGGGCCTATTTTAAAAAAAATGTAGTTTCTAACAGACACTTGTTCTTCCCCCAATTGTCAAAGTGGCTCAAGGGGGATGGCGCGTCAGAAACAGGGAAAAGGTAGGGCATGTTTTTGGAAACAATTTCAAAATGGCTTGTTTTTGCAAGATCTTTAACATAGCTATCAAACCTGTATTGAACAACCTATTTAATACAATTAAAAAAAGAGAAACAAAAAAATGGTGGGATTTCCATCCCATTTTAAAAATGTGTTTTTTTAGAATTAAACACAAAAAATTGATGTACAAAATACTGGTAAAAAATTCCTCTGATTTTACAAGGGGGGTACAGAAAAAATTTGGACCAGAAAAGGTTTTTCAGAGCATTGGGGAAAATGGACGGGGGACAAGAACAAAAAACAGAGAAAATTTTCCCTCCACACGTTGAGTAAAATGAGAAAAAAAAATGCCAAAAAAAAGGGCACCTGGGTGAAAAAGGAGCGAAAAACCCCCCAGTATTTTCCAAGTGAGGGCTAAATTGGTCCGCACTCATACGGGGGGGCAAACGTACCCGGGACGGGGACAGTATATGTCCAGTAAAAACTAAAATGGGGGTTTGGAAAGTTTTTTTTTTTCCCGGAAATTTTTTTAACCCTTTGGGGTTTAGGGCATGTTTGGGGTCAGGGTGGGGCCCCCGGGACAGGTATAGCCCTTTGTCCGGGTGAAACTAAAATGGGGGTTAAAAAGACCCCTTTTTTTCCGGAAACTTTTTAATCTGGGGGTATGAAAGGTTTGGGGTAAAGCTGTGCCCCAAGGACAGTGATAATCTATGCCCCATAAAAAAAAAATGGGGGTTGAAAGACCCCTTTTTTCCGGGCCCACGTTTTAATCTGGGGCCCATGCGGGTTTTGGGGGCTCATGCTGGGCCCAGGACGGTTATAGTAAAGTCCAGTGAAACTAAAATGGTGGTTGAAAGACCCCTTTTTTCCCGGAATTTTTTAAAACTGGGGGGTCAGACGGGTTTTAAATTTGGTCTTTCTGGGGTACAGGACAGTTTATAGTTATTTTTCCATTTCAACTAAAAGGGTGGTTGAAAAAACCCCTTTTTTTGGGGCATTTTTTTAAATTTTGGGGGTCATGCGGGTTTTGGGGGCTCATGCTGGGGGTTCCAGGACAAGGATTTCAATGCCCCAGTTCAAGAAAAATGATGCTAAAATCAAAACCCCTTTTCCTGGTATTTTTTAATTTTGGGGGTTTGGATCATTTTTAAAGGGCCCATCCCTGTGGAAACAAGACGGGGAAATAGTAAAGGGCCCTTGTGTTTTTTTCTGGGTTTTTAAATAACCTAATTGTGTTCCCTTTGGGATGTAGCATGTATCCTTTTGACTGTTGTGGTTTTTAATTCCAGCTTCTCCACCCTTTTTGGGGTGTAAGAATAAAGGGTTTTGTTTTGGGTCCCCCATGGGATTTTTAATGGCCACGATCATAATCTATCATCGACCATCGAATATTTTCCCGAGGGAGGGTTTCGACTAACGACCATGGGACCGAGGGCGAGGGCCAACGAAAATCGCTCAACACTATTATGGGGAAAAGTGTTCTGCAAGGGGTTCCATGCATAAGAAAAAAAGAGGGGGGAGAGTGGCCCCCCCCTTGGGTCTAGTTCCATTAGATAGATCAAAAAGGGGAAGACAGAAAACCAATGCAAGAACTCAGCTGGGTTTAGCGTAAAGTGCCATAATTGCATCAAAGATGATCTTGAGCCCCCAAAAATTTTCCCCTCCGAACTAACCTGTGTACTGCCATTTTAACCCTGCCCAAAGGCCTTTCTCATCTAAAGAGGGGAAAGGCTATTTCTGTTTTGCGGTGGATGCTATCGGGAAGCTAAATAAAGGGAACTCGAGGGGCACTCTTCCCTTTTTTTACCTTGTAAAAGGGGCCCACCGGGGCCCCTTGGTTTTAAGACCGGAAGAATACGGGTTGAGACGACGGGCAAGAATTTTTTGGAATATATTTAAATTTGTTGTATTTAGGAGAAAAAATAGGCCCTGAAATTTGGAAAAGTTTAATCCTGAGGTTTACCGGGTTTTTGGTAGTGTAGTAATAAGGGCTGAAAATAGTTTTTTGGGGGCCCTATCAGGGGTAAAATTTTATCATTACAAAATGGGGGCCAGGTGAGGGCAAGTAAAAAAAAATCTAAAGTAAATGAAAATATTAATTTGTTAGGCCGTTTGGGCCCCGGCCTTTTTTTAATTTTTCCCATATTTAATGGCCTTTTTGGGGCCTCTGATATGGAGAAGGGTTGTTCCCGACTTTTTTCTGGGAACTTTTCAGAGAGGGAAGATTAATTTGAGGGAAGGGAAATCGTTGATTTCTGAATCTAGGGGTAAATTTTAAAAAAGTTCCCCTTTGATTGCAGATTGTATGTTTAGATAATTTTTCCGCAAAATTTTTGTGCAAATATTTTTTGGGGGTTTAAAGATCTTTTTACCCCGGGGGGGTTTGTTAGGTGGGAGATAAAGGGTATTTGGGGATGTTGTGTTTTAATCCCTTTTTTCAAGGAGTTTTTTAAGGGCCCCTTTTCCCCTTTAAGATTTAAAAAGGCCCTTTTAATTTTTTCCCCGGGTTTAATTCGTATTGATTTAAATAGAGTTTTCTCAAATTTTCCTAAAAGGGGTTCAAAATGGGTTTTTTTTTGGGAAAAAAGGGAAGGGGTTTTTTTTGAAGTCAATGTCTGGGTTTTTGAAAAATTTCAAGAAGGTTAAATAATGGACTTTTGGTGGGTTTCCCTTTTCTCTCTACTAGCTAATTTATGCAGACTCCTCTTATAAACGCCTTGTGAAAAACACCACGAGTTTGGGGGGGAGAGAAAACGGGGGGAAAATTAATAATAAAGAAATTTTTTTAGTAGGTTTTTAAGTATGAGCATTTTCTGATTTCCCTTTAAATAAGAAAAATTAAATTTAGCCTCCAGAGGGGAAAGACCTCGAATATTAGTGGGGGAAACCAAAAATTTGATCTATTCTCGTGGTCTGACCCAAGGGGTTATGACCAATTGAAGCAGAAAGAACTTTGTGGAAAAGTAAAATTTTTTCCCACTATAAAGAAATCTATGCGTGAATGGATTTCACAGCCGCAGAAAAAAATATGGATTTGTCCCAAAATTTTCCCTTTGGGTGAATATAACGCCCCCCCCGTCCCTGGAGGTCTTCCTCCAATCGAAAGGTTTGGAGATCTCGGATGGGGGCTATCCTTACTTTGACCCAATCCAAATCTTTTTTTAACAAAAACCCCATTTAAATCTCCAAAATAACAAAAAGACCACCATTTTTAAAAATTTTTTGTTATGGGGATAATTTTTTTAAAAAATGACAACTGTTTAGTAATTTTTAGCATAAAATTTTTGACTAAAGAAATTTAAATTTTGAAAAGAATTTTGGGAAATTTGGATGGGCATATTTTGCCTTCCCGGGGTCCAAGAAGGAAATTGGGAAAAAGGGTTTAAAAAAAACAGAGTTTTTTAATAATAATTGGGAACACAGCTCTTTTCCCGTAAAAAATTGGGTTAAAAAAAAATAAGGAAAGTGTTTTATTCTTTAATCTATGTGCATCTATTGCCAGCAAGTGCGTTTTTTGTAAACAGATTATATCTGATTTGGATTTAACGACGTCTCGCCATAACATAGAGCGCTTGAATGGTGAGTTTAATCCTTTCACATTGTACCAAGTGAGCTTTATAGACATCGTAAATTTATAATTCTAAGCAAAGAGCAGATTAGACACCCTTTAGATAAAGAGCAAATGAAGAAATATGCATAAACAATAACACAATAATTACTCATTTCCAGTAATTATGTAGAAGAACTAAGATTAACTAGTATGAGAAGATCTGTAAACAATCTGGTGTAACAGAATTTATTCCTTAATGGAATGTAGTGGGGCAAGTCCTGCCTTTGGACCTGCAATAAAGCTTGAGCGAATCCAAAGGCATAACCCTGGAAGAAATACAAACAAGAAAAGGATATTGAGGATGTTATTCTTCAAGTCCGACTGACCCTGGAAGATTTTTCGGACCAAAGGAGGGTGACCCTTCTCTGGATGAGTCTGTTTTTTCCGTACTGGACGGGAAAATCAGAGGTAGGCAAGGGGTCCCAATTCTTTAAAATAGAGCAGGCTTCCTCCCAGTGAGTTGCATACAATTTGAGACCCTTCTTTTGTGATGATGAGTTTTACTGGGAAGCCCCAGCGATATTTTGATTCCCGTTTTTCTGAGGATTTTTGTGTATGGCTGGGAAATTCCTTCTTCTCATCATGGTCGCCGCTGAAAGTCTGGGAATTTTAGTGATGGCCTGGAAGCGTTCTGGAAGGGAGTCAGCCTTGCGAAGAGCTCTTAGGAAATCTTCCTTAAAAATTATAAAAATGAATACGTGCTTTTAGTGTCTCTGGGGATTTGCCGGGGAAGATTCCTGGGTTTTGGAATCCTGTGGATTCTATCAATAATAATGTCATGTTTGTCGCAGTTTGGAAGTAGTAAGGACATCAGATCCGTCAAGTATGCATTAAGTTGGTTGGGAGAAACGGTTTCAGGGATGCCCCGAATTCGGATATTGTTTCGCCTGGATCTGTCCTCCAAATCCAGGACCTTGATTGAGAATCGCTGCACCTCTTCCTCCAGAGTAGAATTGGCATCAATTAAACTATTGTGAGAAACCGCAAAATCAGCCATTTTAGATTCGATGTGCTCCGCCCTGTCTGCCAAGGACAGAATATCTTGTTTTATCTCTGACATCATCTGCTTCATGTCAGATTGTAAGGATGCGCAAAATGAAGAGAAAAGCTGCTGGAGAGAGGCTACTGTCAGCGGCTGTGAATCTGAGGCCTCCCGTTGGTTTAAGTCCACTGAGTCGGCTCTGGAGGACGGAGTGGGAGAGGAGGGTGTAAAATGAAGACCTCTTTTTGTTGAAGAGTTAGAATGTGATGATGAAGGGAAAAACTCTGGGAGTTTGGATGGCTGGGATTTGGGGTTATTCTTTTTTGTGATGCCCCCCATGGTTTGAGTTGGTATTAGGAGTAAACAGACAAGAAGGCCCAATAATGAAACTGATATGTGTGAGGATCCAAAACACGTGTTGGTGCAGAATTCTACAGATTAAGTGCCCTGAGCCTTATTTCTAGATTGCACTGAGGATGCCTCTGCTATATCCAATGCAGTATGATAAGCAAAGATAGATTAAAGACTATAGTTGGTGCATTCCCTGGAAGACTTGGACCACAGGTTGCCTCACTTATGAGGAGTATTAATAGTAGATAGGTATCCTGATATGAGAGGAAGATACTTGGTTAGAGCTTGGCTGGCAGGGTTTAACATAAACTGACAAGACTAGTGCAATCGGATCTGAAAAGATTGTAGTAGAGCGATCACACACCTCAATGAAGAGGTGTAACAGGGTTATCAGTTGTTTGTTTTAGAGATCCCCTAGGTGCACTGTCCAGAGAACAGGTGCAGACCGTCAGTTATTGCGGAGAAGCTAAGGCTGTATTAGTGATCAGTATCACCCAGGTCTTTCAGATGTGTAGTAACTCTGGCAGTGAAAGAGTTGCTGGGGAAAACTGCAGGGTAGACTCTGAGAGCTGTGTAGCAAGGATGAGGGGAAGGGGGGACAGGCAGCTCCTAGCACAGTTGTGAGCTTACAGCAATTTGCAAGCTTCAGAAATGAGAGTCACTGGCAGAATTCAGGAGACTCACCAGGTAAGATGTTATGTGGTCCCAGGGCTGGTGAGGTAGCCTTGATTTTTTTTACTTCCCCAGGTCAGAGGAGAGTGGTTAGTAAGGTTTTTTCCCATTTGGGGTTGTTTACCCGATTTAATTGCTTCCAAAGGAG
>JAODAL010068431.1:0-16809 GCA_025379985.1 Phyllomedusa bahiana
TTCTGTTTACAGGGATATCTTTCCCACATCATTTTTGAGTCTTAGTGTTTTTTGGATGCTGGGGTTTTTTCCCTTCTTTTAAATTTTACTTGATTAGTTTTTTTAATTTTACTTTGTTTTCTTTTCATGGTTGGATTTTTCCCCGTCCTATTTTTTTTTGTATTCGTTTTCACTTTTTTAAAATAAATCTTTTTTGAATGAAAATATAACACTCAAAAACTTCAGTACAAAACTCCACCCCCCTCACCCCCAAAAGTCAGGGGCTGCCCCTTATCTTTGGGGGTCAGGCTTAACAATATAACCCGGGGGGTTACAGGCCACAAAATCTCCAGGGGGTTGGTTCTCAGTTTTCCCCCGGAAATTGTGCCTGTAAGTTGTGATCTGTACCCCCTTTCCCCCACCCCTCCCCTACCATTGTTTATAACCCAAAATAAAACCCCCCCTTTTTCATTTATAGCCCTCCCCTTTACCCCATACTCCTCACTTCATTTACAATCTTAGTCCCAACTCCACCTATCCCCCCTAGACTCCTACCTCCCTTATCACCCCATAGCCCCCCACCCCCCTTATCCCCCATACCCCCCCACCTCCCCCTTACCCCATAACTCCTTACCTCATTATCACCCCATAGACTCCCACCTCCACTTATCACCCCATAGCCTCCCACCTCCACCTATCACCCCATAGCCTCCCACCTCCACCTATCACCCCATAGCCTCCCACCTCCACTTATCACCCCATAGCCTCCCACCTCCACTTATCACCCCATAGCCTCCCACCTCCACTTATCACCCCATAGCCTCCCACCTCCACCTATCACCCCATAGACTCCTTACCTCCACTTATCACCCCATAGCCTCCCACCTCCACTTATCACCCCATAGACTCCCACCTCCACTTATCACCCCATAGCCTCCCACCTCCACTTATCACCCCATAGCCTCCCACCTCCACTTATCACCCCATAGCCTCCCACCTCCACCTATCACCCCATAGCCTCCCACCTCCACTTATCCCCCCCATACCCAAAAAAAAAAATTATTATACCCTAGACCTATAAAAAAAAAATTCCTTAAAATACTTTTTCCCCAAGTATACTTCACCCCATAGCCCCCACCCCCACTTAACCCCATAACTCCCCCCTACATTATCCCCCCATACCCCCCCCTCCACTTATCCCCCCATAGCCTCCCACCTCCACCTATCACCCCATAGACTCCTTACCTATTATCAAAATAGCCTCCCACCTCCACCTATCACCCCATAGCCTCCCACCTCCACTTATCACCCCATAGACTCCTTACCTCCACTTATCACCCCATAGCCTCCCACCTCCACCTATCATCCCATAGCCTTCCACCTCCACCTATCATCCCATAGACTCCCACCTCCACTTATCACCCCATAGCCCCCACCACCTATCTCCCATACCCCCACCCCCACTTTTCCCCCCATACCCCCACCCCCTTTCACCCCATAGCCTCCCACCTCCACCTATCACCTCATAGACTCCTTACCTCCACTTTTTTCCCCCCCATACCTCCCCCTCCACCTATCATCCCTAGCCTTCCCCCACCATCATCCCAAATAACCTTCCCACCTCCACTTATCACCCCATAGCCTCCCACCTCCACCTATCATCCCATAGCCTCCCACCTCCACTTATCACCCCATAGCCTCCCACCTCCACCTATCACCCCATAGCCTCCCACCTCCACCTATCACCCCATAGCCTCCCACCTCCACTTATCACCCCATAGCCTCCCACCTCCACTTATCACCCCATAGACTCCCACCTCCACTTATCACCCCATAGCCTCCCACCTCCACTTATCACCCCATAGCCTCCCCACCTCCACCTATCACCCCATAGACTCCCACCTCCACTTATCACCCCATAGCCTCCCACCTCCACTTATCACCCCATAGCCTCCCACCTCCACCTATCACCCCATAGACTCCTTACCTCCACTTATCACCCCATAGCCTCCCACCTCCACCTATCACCCCATAGCCTCCCACCTCCACTTATCACCCCATAGACTCCCACCTCCATTTCCCCCATACCTCCCACCCCATTATCCCCCTTACCTCCCACCCCCCTTCACCCCATAACTCCCTTCCCTCCATTTTATCACCCCATAGCCTCCACCTCCACCTATCACCCCATAACCCCCACCTCCACCTATCACCCCATAGACTCCTTACCTCCACTTATCACCCCATAGCCTCCCACCTCCACCTATCATCCCATAGCCTTCCACCTCCACCTATCATCCCATAGACTCCCACCTCCACTTATCACCCCATAGCCTCCCACCTCCACCTATCATCCCATAGCCTCCCACCTCCACCTATCACCTCATAGACTCCTTACCTCCACTTATCCCCCCATAGCCCCCACCCCCCCACTTACCCCCCATAGCCTCCCACTCCACTTATCCCCCCATACCTCCCACCTCCACTTACACCCCATCCCCCACCCACTTTCCCCCATAGCCTCCCACCTCCACCTATCACCCCCATAGACTCCTTACCTCCACTTATCCCCCCCATAGCCTACCAACTCCACATATCACCCCATAGCCTCCCCACCTCCACTTACCCCACCCCTAGCCTCCCACCCCACCTATCCCCCATAGACCCCTTACCCATTTCCCCCCCTAGCCTCCCCCTCACTTTCACCCCTGGGGCCCCCCCCCCCCTTATCACCCCTACCTCCCCCTCCACTATCCCCCCCTAGACCCCTTACCTCCACTTATCACCCCATAGCCTCCCACCTCCATTTTATACCCCATACCTCCCCCCCTCCCCCCTATCATCCCATGCCCTCACCTCCACCTATCACCCCATAGACTTCCACCTCCACCTATCACCCCATAACCTCCCCACCTCCACCTATCATCCCATAGCCTCCCACCTCCACCTATCACCCCATAGCCTCCCACCTCCACTTATCACCCCATAGCCTCCCACCTCCACATATCACCCCATAGACTCCTTACCTCCACTTATCACCCCATAGCCTCCCACCTCCACTTATCACCCCATAGCCTCCCACCTCCACCTATCATCCCATAGCCTCCCACCTCCACCTATCACCCCATAGACTTCCACCTCCACCTATCACCCCATAACCTCCCCACCTCCACCTATCACCCCATAGCCACCCACCTCCACCTATTACCCCCATATCCACCCACCTCCACCTATCACCCCATAGCCACCCACCTCCACCTATCACCCCATAGCCACCCACCTCCACCTATTACCCCCATATCCACCCACCTCCACCTATCACCCCATAAGCCCCTTTATCTCAGTTATCACCCAATACCCCCCCTTGCCTCCACCTATCTCTCTATACCCCCCCCATCTCCCCATTCCCCATATCCCTGTTATTTTCATCTATCGATCATGCAAAGTTTAAATGTAGAGTGGGGAAGGGGTGGGTAGGTGCTGGGAAATGAAAAATTTTAAAATGTTTTTTGGGAAATTTTACAGGGGGGAGTTTTGGCCAAGAAAGTGATCATGGAGCTAGACCTTTTAGAAAAAGGAAAAGTGAATTACTCCAGCCCAAAAAAACATCTCCCGTAAGTCACTTATGTGTCAGCAAAACTACCCGTTATATTTTTCCCGGGAATATTGGTAGAAGTGGTAGTAGTATTGTTGGTTTTTTTCAGGATCAGTCTGGTGGTACAGATGTAGTTTAGCTTGACCATGATATCGCGGTGTTCTGTGTTATCTGTAAACAAATGCCATTAGGAAGCATGAGATAACACTCTGAGCCGCGATATCACCGTGCATTATCTGTCAAGTTAATCTTCGTTACATCTGTATTATTCAGTCGCAATGTGGTGGTGATATGTGGTCATGATGTGGCGGAATTATTTTCTCTTTGGATAGCAGTATCATAGATAGTCTTGGAATACTTGTTTGTGCCGTAACACTATGGTGATGATATTTCCCGCTTGTATAGCGGTATAACGTATAGACAAGATATTATTTCATATAAATACATCCCAATGGACTTTACTTGCTCTCTTGCTGAGTGTCGGAATTGTGTTTTTTCTCCCACTCTACCTAGCTGGGGAGGGGCAGGCACCTGTGTTAGGTTAGAGCTGGATTTTATTTTTTTGATTTTTTTCGGGAGGGGGGGGGGGGCACCATTGGCAGTACTTGCCTAGGGCACCGAAATGCCTTGTCCCCGCCCTGCTTATCCATAATATAATGTACGGGATGATGTGGTGTCCGGTGCTCTCCCCTCCCCTGCTCGCTCCTCTCCCGGCCTTTGGATCCTGTGCGTCTCTTTGGTTCTGATTTATCTGGGTTCCTCTTGATGTATAACATGAGTGACGGATACATAATCTGTGGTTATTAACCAATAATAAATGCGCCCGCAGTCGGCACTATCTGCTTTTTGGACACAAGAACTTGTTAGATGCATCTCAGAATCCGCTGTGATGGTCGGGCGGGAGCAGCGGCCGCTCTGCACCAACACGGAGAAGGGGCAGGTAGAGCGACTCAGGAGTTGGGGCCAGAATGATGGGTAAGCAGAGGTAGGTGACCAACTATGATGTCAAAACATCCCCTTGGTGGTGGGAGGGGGTTAGAGTTTCTCCTAGTGTGACGTCAGAGCTCCATCTGCTGTGATGTCAGAAGTGATGATGTGAGAGCTGTTCATGTGTGATGTCATAGATCCTCCTGCTGTGATGTCAGAGCTCTCTTTGGTATGAAGCCAAAGTGTCTGGGATGATGTCATAGATCCTCCTGCTGTGAATGATGTCACAGCTCTTTACTTGTTAGGTCAGAACTGCCCTTGATGTGATACCAGAGTTCCTTTGGTGTGATGTCAGAGCTCCCCCTGCTGTGATGTCAGAGCTCCTCCTGCTGTGATGTCAGAGCTCCTCCTGCTGTGATGTCATATCTCCTCGTGCTGTGATGTCAGAGCTCTTCTTACTGTGATGTCGGAGCTCCTCCTGCTGTGATGTCAGAGCTCTTCTTACTATGATGTCAGAGCTCCTCCTGCTGTGATGTCAGAGCTCCTCCTGCTGTGATGTCAGAGATCCTCCTGCTGTGATGTCAGAGCTAGTCATACTGTGATGTCAGAGCTCCACCTGCTGTGATGTCAGAGCTCCTCCTGCTGTGATGTCAGAGCTCCTCCTGCTGTGATGTCAGAGCTCTTCTTAGTGTGATGTCAGAGCTCCCCCTGCTGTGATGTCAGAGCTCCTCCTGCTGTGATGGCAGAGCTCTTCTTACTGTGATGTCAGAGCTCCCCCTGCTGTGATGTCAGAGCTCCTCCTGCTGTGATGACTAAGCTCCTCCTGCTGTGATGTCAGAGCTTCTCCTGCTGTGATGTCAGAGCTCCCCCTGCTGTGATGTCAGAGCTCCCCCTGCTGTTATGTCAGAGCTCCTCCTGCTGTGATGGCAGAGCTCCTCCTGTTGTGATGTCAGAGCTCTTCTTACTGTGATGTCAGAGCTCCCCCTGCTGTGATGTCAGAGCTCTTCTTACTGTGATGTCAGAGCTCCTCCTGCTGTGATGTCAGAGCTCTTCTTACTGTGATGTCAGAGCTCCTCCTGCTGTGATGTCAGAGCTCTTCTTACTGTGATGTCAGAGCTCCTCCTGCTGTGATGTCAGAGCTCCTCCTGCTGTGATGTCAGAGCTCCTCCTTCTTTGATGTCAGAGCTCCTCCTGCTGTTATGTCAGAGCTCCTCCTGCTGTGATGTCTGAGGTCCTCCTGCTGTGATGTCAGAGCTCTTCTTACTGTGATGTCATATCTCCTCCTGCTGTGGAGTCAGAGCTCTTCTTACTGTTATGTCAGAACCCTCCTGCTGTGAGTCAGACTTCTCCGCTGTGATGTCCCGAGCTCCTCCTGCTGTGATGTCAGAGCTCTTCTTAAATGTGATGTCAGAGCTCCTCAAGCTCTGATGTCAGAGCTCCTCCTGCTGTGATGTCAGAGCTCCTTCTTACTGTGATGTCAGAGCTCCTCCTGCTGTGATGTCAGAGCTCCCCCTGCTGTGATGTCAGAGCTTCTCCTTCTGTGATGTCAGAGATCCCCCCGCTGTGATGTCAGAGCTCCTCCTGCTGTGATGTCAGAGCTCCTCCTGCTGTGATGACAGAGCTCCTCCTGCTGTGATGTCTGAGCTCCTCCTTCTGTGATGTCAGAGCTCCCCCTGCTGTGATGTCAGAGCTCCTCCTGCTGTGATGTCAGAGCTCCTCCTGCTGTGATGTCAGAGCTTCCCCTGCTGTGATGTCAGAGCTCCTGCTGTGATGTCAGAGCTCCTCCTGCTGTGATGTCAGAGAACCTCCTGCTGTGATGTCATATCTCCTCCTGCTGTGAAGTCAGAGCTCATCATACTGTGATGTCAGAACTCCTCCTCTGTGATGTCAGAGCTTCTTTCCCGCTGTGATGTCCCGAGCTCCTCCTGCGGGGATGTCAACTCTTCTTACTGTGATGTCAGAGCTCCTCCTGCTGTGATGTCAGAGCTCTTCTTACTGTGATGTCAGAGCTCCCCCTGCTGTGATGTCAGAGCTTCTCCTTCTGTGATGTCAGAGCTCCTCCTGCTGTGATGACAGAGCTCCTCCTGCTGTGATGTCTGAGCTCCTCCTGCTGTGATGTCAGAGCTCCCCCTGCTGTGATGTCAGAGGTCCCCCTGCTGGGATATCAGAGCTCCTCCTGCTGTGATGTCTGAGCTCCTCCTGCTGTGATGTCAGAGCTCCCCCTGCTGTGATGTCAGAGCTCCTGCTGTGATGTCAGAGCTCCTCCTGCTGTGATGTCAGAGCTCCTCCTGTTGTGATGTCAGAGCTCCTCCTGTTGTGATGTCAGAGCTCCTCCTGCTGTGATGTCAGAGCTCTTCTTACTGTGATGTCAGAGCTCCTCCTGCTGTGATGTCAGAGCTCCTCCTGCTGTGATGTCAGAGCTCTTCTTACTGTGATGTCAGAGCCCCCTCCGGCTTTGATGTCAGAGCTCTTCTTACTGTGATGTCAAGCCCTTCTGCTGTGATGTCATAGCTCTTCTTACTGTGATGTCAGAGCTCCTCCTGCTGTGATGTCATATCTCCTCCTGCTGTGATGTCAGAGCTCCTCCTGCTGTGATGTCAGAGCTCTTCTTACTGTGATGTCATAGCTACTCCTGCTGTGATGTCAGAGCTCCTCCTGCTGTGATGTCAGAGCTCCTCCTGCTGTGATGTCAGAGCTCCTCCTGCTGTGATGTCAGAGCTCCTCCTGCTGTGATGTCAGAACTCCTCCTGCTGTGATGTCAGAGCTCCTCCTGCTGTGATGTCAGAGCTCCTCCTGCTGTGATGTCAGAGCTCTTCTTACTGTGATGTCAGAGCTCCACCTGCTGTGATGACAGAGCTCCTCCTGCTGTGATGTCAGAGCTCTTCTTAATGTGATGTCAGAGCTCCTCCTGGTGTGATGTCAGAGCTCCTCATGCTGTGATGTCAGAGCTCCTCCTCCGGTGCTGTCCTAGCTCCTCCTGCTGTGGTGTCAGAGCTCCTCCTGCGGTGATGTCAGAGCTCTTCTTACTGTGATGACAGAGCTCCTGCTGTGATGTCAGAGCTCCTCCTGCTGTGATGTCAGAGCTCCTCCTGCTGTGATTCAGGGAAATCCTCCTGCTGTATTTTTCAGAGCTCCTCTGCTGGTGATGTCGAACTCCTCCTGCTGTGATGTCAGAGTTCCTCCTGCTGAATTCAGAGCTCTTCTTTTCTGTATGTCAGAGCCTCTGCTGTGATACAATTTTGTGTGGGTGGAGAGGAGGACCCGGGGTGGACAAGCTCTTTTACTGTGATGTCAGAGCTCCTCCTGCTGTGATGAGAGCTCTCCCTGCTGTTTATGTCAGACTCCTTCCTTGCTGTGTTGTAGAGCTCCCCTGCTGTGTGCAGAGTTCCTCTCTGTGATGTCAGAGCTCCTCTGCTGTGATGTCAGAGCTCTCCTGCTGTGATTCAGAGTCTTTTTTACTTTTTGATGTCAAGCTCCCCTGCTGTGATGTCAGAGCTCCTCCTGCTGTGATGTCAGAGCTCTTCTTAGTGTGTTTTCAGAGCTCCCCCTGCTGTGATGTCCCGAGCTCCTCCTGCTGTTTATTGTCAGAGCTCCTCCTGCTGTATGTCAGAGCTCCCCTGCTTGATTCGCCCCTTCTGTGATGTCAGAGCTCCCCCTGCTTTTGATGTCAAGCTCCTCCTGCTGTGATGTCAGAGCTCCTCCTGCTGTTATGTCAGAGGGTCTCCATGCTGTGATGTCAGAGTCCTCTGCTGTATGTCATAGCTCTCCTGCTGTGATGTCAGAGCTCCTCCGCTGTGATGTCGAGTTCCCCGCATGATGCAGAAACTCCTTTCCTTTCTGTGATGTCAGAGCTCTTCCAAATGTGATGTCAGAGCTCCCCCTGCTGTGATGGTCAGAGCTTTTCTTCTGTTTATGTTTAAGCTCTTCCTGCTGGTGATGTCATGAGTCCTCCTGCTGTGATGTCAGAGCTCCTCCTGTTGTGATGTCAGAGCTCCTCCTGTTGTGATGTCAGAGCTCCTCCTGCTGTGATGTCAGAGCTCTTCTTACTGTGATGTCAGAGCTCCTCCTGTTGTGATGTCAGAGCTCCTCCCCGCTGTGATGTCAGAGCTCCTCCTGTGTGATGTCGAGCTCTCTCCCTTTCTGTGATGTCAGAGCTCCTCCGCTGTGATGTCAGAGCTCCTTCCCTTTCTGTGATGTCAGAGCTCCTCCTTGTGATGTCATAGCTTTTCTTCTTGATGTCAGAGCTCCTCCTGCTGTGATGTCAGAGCTCTTCTTATGTGATGTCAGAGCTCCTCCGCGTGATGTCAGAGCTCTTCTTACTGTGATGTCAGAGCTCCCGCTGTGATTCAGACCCTCCTGCTGTGATGGCAGAGCTCTTCTTACTGTGATGTCAGAGCTCCCTCCTGCTTTTGATGT
This sequence comes from Phyllomedusa bahiana, assembly GCA_025379985.1. Lineage (NCBI taxonomy): Eukaryota > Metazoa > Chordata > Amphibia > Anura > Hylidae > Phyllomedusa > Phyllomedusa bahiana. The sequence goes on from JAODAL010068431.1 coordinate 8,918, forward strand.
CAGAGCTCTCCCCGCTGTGATGTTCAGAAGCTCCTCCCTTTCTGGATGTCAAGCTCCTCCTCTGTGATTTCAGAGCTCCTCCTGCTGTGATGTCAACTCCTCCTGCTGTGATGTCAGAGCTCCTCCTTCTGTATTCAGAGCTCCCCTCTGTGATGTCAGAGCTCCCCCTGCGTGATGCAGACTCCTCCTGCTGTGATGTCATAGCTCTTCTTATGTGATGTCAGAGCTCCTCCTGTGTGATGTCAGACTCCTCCTTGCTGTGATGTCAGAGCTCCTCCTCTGTGAAAGTCAGAGCTCTCCTTCTGTGATGTCAGAGCTCCCCTGCTGTGATGTCAGAGCTCCTCCTGCTTTATGTCAGAGCCCCTTCTTACTGTGATGCAGAGCCCCCCTGCTGTGATGTCAGAGCTCCTGCTGTGATGTCAGAGCTCCTCCTGCTGTGATGTCAGAGCTCCTCCTGCTGTGATGTCAGAGCTCCTCCTGCTGTGATGTCAGAGCTCCTCCTGCTGTGATGTCAGAGCTCCTAATGCAGAGATGTCAGAGCTCGTCCTACTGTGATGTCAGAGCTCCTCCTGCAGTGATGTCAGAGCTCTTCTTACTGTGATGTCAGAGCTCCTCCTGCTGTGATGTCAGAGCTCTTCTTACTGTGATGTCAGAGCTCCTCCTGCTGTGATGTCAGAGCTCGCTGATGTGCTGTCATTGTTGTGCTCATTGCTCCAATCAGTTGTCTTCTCCTGCGGCTCCTTCTCCCCTCTCGCAGCTGCAGCTGCCCCCTCTCCCTTCTTTCTAGTTGCCCTATTACACCTGATTTGTACAGGAAGTCTGCAGGGAGGGAGCAGAGAGGCGTCTGGTTGATGGCGATGATGATGATGTTGATGTCATTCTCCCCTTTATGATGTCACTTCTAATATTCACATTTATTACTGGTTTATGCCGCAGGGGGTCAATGTTCTCGGCTGGAGACTGCGTGCAGGACCTCTGACCATCGGTGGCCTCAGACGTGGAGCTGCCTCCGTCCGCCATGACCTGCGCTCGCTCGGCTTCCCACATCTCGGCTCGTGATTCCGCCGTTGCGCTCTTGCCCTCGACGTTGCGCCTCAGCATCACAATGAAGCCGGGGGCCCGTGTGCTCGGCGCCTATAGGGCCATTAGCGGGGAGCCTGCGGCAGGTGCGTGCGCCGGGGTCAGAGCCTTCGGAGAGACGCCGCCAGACGCCGGGAGATTTACGAGCGCCATCCGCAGCGCCGACTCCTCTACGAACAGGTGTTTCTGGGTTTTTACGGGAAATTTACTCAGGTTTCAAAAAACCCTGTCGGCGGTTTTATATCAGAGACCCGGATTAAGCTTGAGGGTGGGATCTGAAGACAAGGAGAACTGAATTTATAAGGGCTTTTTTTAGGGGAGGAATAAATCCTGCTGCCGGCGGCGGCGGCGCGGAGGTGGCATCCGAATCCGATTGCAGATAATTGGATACAGTTAAGGAAATCCGATGGGGAGACGCTCAGTAACCGGAATTAAATCACACGTTCAGAGGCGTTTAAATATTCACATATTCCCCTCTAGTTTATGCTGAACAGCTGTCAGGGCCAAATGCGCCGCAGCTCGCCCACCCCCGCCTCACGCCCAGCTTCTTCTTCTATCACCGGCTCCTATACAGCGGATAATGCTCAGCAGCCGCCATGACTGTGCGGGGTCTGACGGGTGTCAGTCTGTAGCCATAGGGGGCGCAGCGGCGACCGTCACTACCGGCCCCGGAGACTGAGGGGGACACCAGCTTTATACATGGCACATGGTGGGCGGGGGACTCTTATAGAGGATGCACAGAATACACTGGTGCCAGAATCACCCCGACTCAGCCCCTCAACCCTGGTTATAACCCCCCCCCTCCATTTACAGGAATTGTTTTCAAAATTTTTTTTGTGAAAAAAAAAGGGGACAACAAATGGGGCGACTGGGGAACAGCATCTCTATCTATCTATCTATCTCCCCATCTTCATCTATCATCCTATCTATCTCATACTATCATATCTACTCATATCTACTATCTATCTATCATCTATCTACTATCTCATACTATTCATATCTATCTATCACCCCATATCTATCTATCTATCTATCTATTTCTATCTCAATCATCTATCTATCGCTATCTCATATCTTCTATTTTCTCCTAACTATCTAAAACTATCTAATCTATTATCTTTTCCCTATTATCACTTTCTATCTATCTATCTTCTATCTTCTATCTAATTCAACTATCAACTCATATCATCTATCTATCTATCTATCTATCTTTATATCTATCTATCATCTTCACTACTTCTATCTATCTCCTTCTATCTATCTACTCTATCTATCTTACTATCTATCTATCTATCTCCTATCTTCTTCTATCTATTCATTCTATCTATCTATCTATCCATATTTTCTTTTTTCTATTTAAAATTTTCCCATCCACTATCTATCATTCATGTTCTTCTACTATCTATCTATCTATCTTCTATCTCATATCTATTATCTATCTTCCCCTATCTATCTATCTATCTATTACCCATATCTACTATCTATCTACCCATATCATTATCTACTATCATCTATTCATATTATCTATCATCTATCTATCTCATACTACTAATCTATTATCTATATCATTTTCTATCTTTTATCTATCTATCTTTCTCTCTCTTCTTTCTATCAAACTATCCTTTCTATCATCTATCTTTATTATCTATCATCTATCTATCCAAAACTATCTATCTCAACTATCATCTCATATCTATCTATCTCTATCTATCTATTCATATCATTATCTATTTCTTCACTACCTATCTTTTTTTATCATCTTCCATATCTTTTTACTATTATTTCATCCATATCTATCTATCTAAAATCTATCTATTTCTTTTCCTACGTCTAATAGAAAAACCCGGGGGGTAGCGCTCAGAGGAAAGTGATCATGCATTTGGGGGGGATCAGTGTTGGGGTTTAAATTTTTTTAAAATTAATAAAAAAAATCAAATTTAAAATCTATAACCCCACAGTTTTGGCCGAATACCGGAACTTCATCAGGGCCAGACAGACCCCGGCTCCATACCTCAGGAGGGGTAAGGGGGGGCGGACAACCAGGCTCTCATACCTCATGGAGGGGTAGGGGGGCAGCGGACAGACCAACGGCCTCAAATCATGGGGGATAGAGGGCACGGACGCCACGGCCTCATACCCCATTGGGGAGTAGGGGGCAGCGGACAGACCACCACCTCATACCTCATGGGGGAGTAGAGGGGGAGCGGACAACCACCGGGTCTCATTCCTCATGGAGGAGTAAGGGGAACAGACAGCCACCGGCTCTAATACCTATGGAGGAGTAGGGGCAGCAGCAGCCACCGGCCTTTTCATACCTCATATAGGGAGAGGGAAACGGGCAGACCACCGTTTTTCAACCTCATTTAGGGGTAAGGGGCAGCGGGAAAACCACCCGGGTTATCCCATGGAGGGGTAGAGGGGCAGAGGACAACCCCGCTCTAACCTCATGGAGGAGTAGAAGGGCAGCGGACAGGACAACGGCTCTCATACCTCATGGAGGAGTAGAGGGGCAGTGGACAGACCACCAGCTCTCATACCTCATGTATGAGTAGAGGGGCAGCGGACAGACCACCCGGTCCATAACCCCATGGGGAGTAGAAGGCAGCGGACAGGGGCCACCGGCTCCACCTCATGCAGAATAGAGGGCAGCAGAAAGCCCCGGCTCTTAATACCTCATGTAGGAGTAGGGGGCAGCAAAAGACCACCGGCTCTCATACCTCATGGAGGAGTAAGGGGAGGGACAGTCCGGAAATACCTCATGAGGAGTAGAGGAGCAGCAGACAGACCACCGGTCTCATACCTAAGGAGGAAGTAGAGGGGCAGGGACAGACCCGGGTTCCCTACCTCATGTAGGAGTAGAGGGCAGCGGACAAAACCACCGGCTCTCATACTATGGAGGGTAGAAGGGCAGGGGAAGGCACCCGTTCATACCTCATGAGGTAGAGGGGCAGCGGACAGACCACCGGCTATCATACCTCATGGAGGAGTAGAGGGGCAGTGGACGGGCCACCAACTCTCATACCTCATGGAGGAGTAGAGGGGCAGCGGACAGACCACCAGCTCTAATACCTCATGGAGGAGTAGAGGGGCAGAGGACAGACCCCGGTCTCATTTCCTCAAGAGGGGTGAGGGGAGGACAGGCCACCAGCTCTCTACCTCATGGAGGTGTAAGGGGAGCGGACAGCCCCGCCTCAACCTAATGGAGGAGTAAGGGGCAGCGGTCCAACCCCGCTCTCATATATGGGGGGAGTAGAAAGGGGCAGCAAAAGGGCCAGGTCTCATACACTCATATAGGAGTAAGGGGGAGCGACAGACCACCGGCTTCATACCTATGAGGAGTAGAGGGGCAGCGGACAGAACACCGGCTCTCATACCGAATGGAGGAGTAGAGGGCAGCGGACAGGGTTTCCCGGGTCTCATACCTCATTTTAGGAGTAGAGGAGCAGAGGACAGACCAGGCTCTTTATACCTCATGGAGGAGTAGAGGGGCAGCGGACAGGACTCCGGCTCTCACACCTCATGTAGGAGTAGAGGGGCAGCGGACAGACCACCAGCTCTCATACTAGTAGAGTAGAGGGGACAGCCACAGCTCTATACCTCATGTATGAGTAGAGAGCAGCGGAAGACACCGATCCTACTTGTAGGAGGGGCAGGGACAGACCCAGTTCATACTATTAGGTAGAGGGCAGGGTGACACCGGTCCATACTCATGTATGTAGAGGGCACGACAGAACGTCTCATACCTTGTTGAGTAGGGGGAGCGGGAACACGTCTCACACCTATTAGGAGTAGGGCAGCGGAGACCAGGTCTTACTCATGGAGGAGTAGAGGGGCAGCAGACAGCACAGCTTATACTCATGGAGGTAGAAGGCAGGAAGGAACGCTCTCTCCTCAGGAGGAGTAGGGGGAGCGGACAGGCCACAGCTCTCTACTCTGGAGGGTAAGGGCGGAAAGACCACGGTCTCATATAAGAGGGTAGGGGGCGCGGAGGCCACCCGCTCTATACCTCATGGAGGAGTAGAGGGCAGCGGAGCACGTTATTAAGGAGGGAGAGGGGCGGTAGACACGTTCTATAATGGAGGGTGAGGGCGACAAACGGCTTCCTACCTCTTGAGTAGAGGGGAGGACAGACCAGGTCATACTTGGAGGAGTAGGGGCAGGACGGACAGGCTTCATCCAAGGAGTAGAGGGGCAGGGAAGACCAATAACCTCATGGAAAGTAGAGGGAGCGGCAGGGAGGCTCTCAACTCTGTAGGAGTAAGGAGAGCGAAGGCTCCGTCTCATCCTTATAGGAGTAAGGAGCAGAAAACCACCGGCTTAACTATGGAGAGTGAGGGAGGGACGGATCGGTCTAACTCTGTAGGAGTAGGGGGCCCGGAAGACCACATCTCATTCATGTTATGAGTTTGAGAGGAGGGAAGACCCAGCTCTATACTCTGTATGGAGAGAGGCAGGGACAGACCAAGTTATCCTTGTATGAGTGAGGGGACGGCGAACAGCTCTCTACTGTATGAGTAGAGGGGCAGGGATAGACCACGCTTATACTCATGATGAGTAGAGGGGGGGAGGGTTATACTCAGTATGGTAGGGCAGGGACAGACAGTTTAAATTAAGGATAAACAGCAAGACACCTTCATACCTATGGAGAGTAGAGGGGAGGGACAGACCCGGTCTATACCTCATGGGAGTAAGGGGCAGCGGACAGTCCACGGTCTCATACCTATGGAGGAGAAAGGGAAACAGAAGAACGGCTCTTAACTCATGAGAGTAGGGGGCACGACAAACACCCCAACCAAAAAACAACACCCGGGGAAAACCACAACACCCCAATATAACACGGCCCCTCATACTCATGGAGGAGTAGAGGGGCGGGACGCACCCGGGTTATTAATAGGAGAAAGGGCGCGACAGACACCGGTTATACTATGAGGGTAGAGGGCCGGGAAAACACGGTCTCAACCTCATGGAGGGTAGAGGGCACGGACCGACACGGCTTATATAATAGGAGTGAGGGGAGGGACGACACGGTTTATCATGAGAGTAGAGGGCGAGAAAAGGCTTATATATGAGGAGTAAGGGGCAGGACAGACAGGTCTTACTTGGGATTAGAGGGAGGACAGGCCACGGTCTTATCATGGAGGAGAGAGGGAGCAGAAGACACGTTATACCTTGGGATAGAGGGAGGACAGACCACCCTTTTCTATTAGTTTGGGGCAGCGAGCCACCCCTATATATTAGGAGTAGGGGCGAAGACCACCTCTATACTCATTAGGTAGAGGGCAGCGCAGACCACCTCTCAACTCATAGGGTAGGGGCGCAGAGCACGCTTATACTCTTAGGATAGAGGAGCAGCGGACAGACCACCGGCTCTCATACCTCATGGAGGAGTAGAGGGGCAGCGGACAGACCACCAGCTCTCATACCTCATGGAGGAGTAGAGGGGCAGCGGACAGACCACCGGCTCTCATACCTCATGGAGGAGTAGAGGGGCAGCGGACAGACCACCGGCTCTCATACCTCATGGAGGAGTAGAGGGGCAGCGGACAGACCACCGGCTCTCATACCTCATGGAGGAGTAGAGGGGCAGCGGACAGACCACCGGCTCTCATACCTCATAGCAGAGTAGATGGACAGCGGACAGAACCCCCAGCTCTCAAAACGCATGGAGGGGGTAGGGGGCAGCGGACAGGCAACCGGCCTCATTTCCTCATGGAGGAGTAGAGGGGCAGCAAAAGACCACCGGCTCTCATACCTCATGGAGGAGTAGAGGGGCAGTGGACAGACCACCAGCTTTCATACCTCATGGAGGAGTAGAGGGGCAGCGGACAGACCACCCGGGTCTATAACCTCTGGGGAGTAGAGTGGCAGCAGACAGACCACCAGCTCTCATACCTCATGGAGTAGTTGAGTGGCAAAGTACAGACCACCAGCTCTCATACCTCATGGAGGAGTAGAGGGGCAGCGGACAGACCACCGGCTCTCATACCTCATGGAGGAGTAGAGGGGCAGCGGACAGACCACCGGCTCTCATACCTCATGGAGGAGTAGAGGGGCAGCGGACAGACCACCGGCTCTCATACCTCATGTAGGAGTAGAGGGGCAGCGGACCGACCACCAGCTTTCATACCTTATGGAGGAGTAGAGGGGCAGCGGATAGACCACCGGCTCTCATACCTCATGGAGAAGTAGAGGGGCAGCGGACAATCCCGGTCTATACCCCAAAGGGGAGTTTGGGGGGGCGCGAACGGCCCCAAACTCTATACCTATGGGGAGTAGAGGGGCAGCAGACAGAACAAGGCTTTATACCCCTGGTGTAGAGGAGCGGGCAGGCCCCCGGCCTCTCCTATGGAGTGATAGGGGAGCAGGGACAGGCCCCGGCTCTCATCTCATGGGGGGTGAAGGGAGCAGGGACAGGGCCCCCGGTTTTACCTCTGGAGGAGTGGGGGCAGTGGACAGACCCCCCGCTTCTTTATGGAGGAGTAGAGGGGAGAGCAGAAAAACGGCTTCTACCTTGGGGAGTAAAAAGGGGGAGGGACGGCCCCCGGCTCTATACCCCATGGAGGAGTAGAGGGGAGCAGACAGGGCACCCGTCTCATACCCCATGGGGAGAGGGGGCAGCAGACAGGCCCGGCCTATACCTCATGGAGGCGTAGAGGGGAGAGCAGACACCGGCTTTTACTCATGTAGGAGTAAGGGGGCAGCAGAAAACCACGGCTTCATATCATGTAGGGGTAGAGAGGCAGCAGAAGACCAGGTTCTACCTCAGGAGGAGTGAGGGGCAGGGACGCCACCGGCTCTTGTTTTATGGAGGG